>CAWVNZ010000801.1:0-158697 GCA_963930735.1 Dioctria linearis
AATCCCTGGCGTAATTATAATTTGCGACAGTAAAAAATTATTTTTGGCAAAATTTACTATAGAAAAGGCAATCCCTGGCGTAATTAAAATTTGCGACACTAAAAAATTATTTTTTGAATAATTTACTATAGAAAAGGCAATCCCTGGCGTAATTAAAATTTGCAACAGTAAAAAATTATTTTTTGAATAATTTACTATAGAAAAGGCAATCCCTGGCGTAATTAAAATTTGCAACAGTAAAAAATTATTTTTTGAATAATTTACTATACAAAAGGCAATCCCTGGCGTAATTAAAATTTGCGACAGTAAAAAATTATTTTTGAATAATTTACTATAGAAAAGGCAATCCCTGGCGTATTTAAAATTTGCGACAGTAAAAAATTAATTTTTGAATAATTTACTATAGAAAAGGCAATCCCTGGCGTAATTAAAATTTGCGACAGTAAAAAATTAATTTTTGAATAATTTACTATAGAAAAGGCAATCCCTGGCGTATTTAAAATTTGCAACAGTAAAAAATTATTTTTTGAATAATTTACTATAGAAAAGGCAATCCCTGGCGTAATTAAAATTTGAGACAGTAAAAAATGAATTTTTGAATAATTTACTATAGAAAAGGCAATCCCTGGCGTAATTAAAATTTGCGGCAGTAAAAAAATATTTTTTGAATAATTTACTATAGAAAAGGCAATCCCTGGCGTATTTAAAATTTGCGACAGTAAAAAATTAATTTTTGAATAATTTACTATAGAAAAGGCAATCTCTGGCGTAATTAAAATTTGCGACAGTAAAAAATTATTTTTTGAATAATTTACTATAGAAAAGGCAATCCCTGGCGTATTTAAAATTTGCAACAGTAAAAAATTATTTTTTTGAATAATTTACTATAGAAAAGGCAATCCCTGGCGTAATTAAAATTTGAGACAGTAAAAAATTATTTTTTGAATAATTTACTATAGAAAAGGCAATCCCTGGCGTAATTAAAATTTGCGACAGTAAATAATTATTTTTTGAATAATTTACTATAAAAAAGGCAATCCCTGGCGTATTTAAAATTTGCGACAGTAAAAAATTAATTTTTGAATAATTTACTATAGAAAAGGCAATCCCTGGCGCAATTATAATTTGCGACAGTAAAAAATTATTTTTTGAATAATTTACTATAGAAAAGGCAATCCCTGGCGTATTTAAAATTTGCAACAGTAAAAAATTATTTTTTTGAATAATTTACTATAGAAAAGGCAATCCCTGGCGTAATTAAAATTTGAGACAGTAAAAAATTATTTTTTGAATAATTTACTATAGAAAAGGCAATCCCTGGCGTAATTAAAATTTGCGACAGTAAAAAATTATTTTTTGAATAATTTACTATAAAAAAGGCAATCCCTGGCGTATTTAAAATTTGCGACAGTAAAAAATTAATTTTTGAATAATTTACTATAGAAAAGGCAATCCCTGGCGCAATTATAATTTGCGACAGTAAAAAATTATTTTTTGAATAATTTACTATAGAAAAGGCAATCCCTGGCGTATTTAAAATTTGCAACAGTAAAAATTTTTTTTTTCAATAATTTACTATAGAAAAGGCAATCCCTGGCGTAATTAAAATTTGAGACAGTATAAAATTATTTTTTGAATAATTTACTATAGAAAAGGTCATCCCTGGCGTAATTAAAATTTGCGACACTAAAAAATTATTTTTTGAATAATTTACTATAGAAATGGCAATCCCTGGCGTAATTAAAATTTGCGACAGTAAAAAATTATTTTTTGAATAATTTACTATAGAAAAGGCAATCCCTGGCGTAATTAAAATTTGCAACAGTAAAAAATTATTTTTTGAATAATTTACTATAGGAAAGGCAATCCCTGGCGTAATTATAATTTGCGACAGTATAAAATGAATTTTTGAATAATTTACTATAGAAAAGGCAATCCCTGGCGTAATTAAAATTTGCGACAGTAAAAAATTATTTTTTGAATAATTTACTATAGAAAAGGCAATCCCTGGCGTAATTAAAATTTGCAACAGTAAAAAATTATTTTTTGAATAATTTACTATACAAAAGGCAATCCCTGGCGTAATTAAAATTTGCAACAGTAAAAAATAATTTTTTGAATAATTTACTATAGAAAAGGCAATACCTGGCGTAATTAAAATTTGCGACAGTAAAAAATTATTTTTTGAATAATTTACTATAGAAAAGGCAATCCCTGGCGTAATTAAAATTTGAGACAGTAAAAAATGAATTTTTGAATAATTTACTATAGAAAAGGCAATCCCTGGCGTAATTAAAATTTGCGACAGTAAAAAATTATTTTTTGAATAATTTACTATAGAAAAGGCAATCCCTGGCGTAACTAAAATTTGAGACAGTATAAAATTATTTTTTGAAAAATTTACTATAGAAAAGGCAATCCCTGGCGTAATTAAAATTTGCGACACTAAAAAATTATTTTTTGAATAATTTACTATAGAAAAGGCAATCCCTGGCGTAATTAAAATTTGCGACAGTAAAAAATTATTTTTTGAATAATTTACTATAGAAAGGCAATCCCTGGCGTAATTAAAATTTGCGACAGTAAAAAATTATTTTCTGAATAATTTACTATAGAAAAGGCAATCCCTGGCGTAATTAAAATTTCTGACACTAAAAAATTATTTTTTGAATAATTTACTATAGAAAAGGCAATCCCTGGCGTATTTAAAATTTGTGACAGAAAAAATTATTTTTTGAATAATTTACTATAGAAAAGGCAATCCCTGGCGTATTTAAAATTTGCAACAGTAAAAAATTATTTTTTGAATAATTTACTATAGAAAAGGCAATCCCTGGCGTAATTAAAATTTGAGACAGTAAAAAATAATTTTTTGAATAATTTACTATAGAAAAGGCAATCCCCGGCGTAATTAAAATTTGCAACAGTAAAAAATTATTTTTTGAATAATTTACTATAGAAAAGGCAATCCCTGGCGTAATTAAAATTTGAGACAGTAAAAAATGAACTTTTGAATAATTTACTATAGAAAAGGCAATCCCTGGCGTAATTAAAATTTGAGACAGTAAAAAATGAATTTTTGAATAATTTACTATAGAAAAGGCAATCCCTGGCGTAATTAAAATTTGAGACAGTAAAAAATTAATTTTTGAATAATTTACTATAGAAAAGGCAATACCTGGCGTAATTATAATTTGCGACAGTATAAAATTATTTTTTGAATAATTTACTATAGAAAAGGCAATCCCTGGCGTAATTAAAATTTGCGACAGTAAAAAATGAATTTTTGAATAATTTACTATAGAAAAGGCAATCCCTGGCGTAATTATAATTTGCGACAGTAAAAAATTATTTTTGGCAAAATTTACTATAGAAAAGGCAATCCCTGGCGTAATTAAAATTTGCGACACTAAAAAATTATTTTTTGAATAATTTACTATAGAAAAGGCAATCCCTGGCGTAATTAAGATTTGCGACAGTAAAAAATTATTTTTTGAATAATTTACTATAGAAAAGGCAATCCCTGGCGTATTTAAAATTTGCGACACTAAAAAATTATTTTTTGAATAATTTACTATAGAAAAGGCAATCCCTGGCGTAATTATAATTTGCGACAATAAAAAATTATTTTTTGCAAAATTTACTATAGAAAAGGCAATCCCTGGCGTAATTAAAATTTGCGACACTAAAAAATTATTTTTTGAATAATATACTATAGAAAAGGCAATCCCTGGCGTAATTAAAATTTGCGACAGTAAAAAATTATTTTTTGAATAATTTACTATAGAAAAGGCAATCCCTGGCGTAATTAAAATTTGCGACACTAGACAATTATTTTTTGCAAAATTTACTATACAAAAGGCAATCCCTGGCGTATTTAAAATTTGCGACAGTAAAAAATTATTTTTTACAAAATTTACTATAGAAAAGGCAATCCCTGGCGTAATTAAAACTTGCGACAGTATAAAATTATTTTTTGAATAATTTACTATAGAAAAGGCAATCCCTGGCGTATTTAAAATTTGCGACACTAAAAAATTATTTTTTGAATAATTTACTATAGAAAAGGCAATCCCTGGCGTAATTATAATTTGCGACAATAAAAAATTATTTTTTGCAAAATTTACTATAGAAAAGGCAATCCCTGGCGTAATTAAAATTTGCGACACTAAAAAATTATTTTTTGAATAATTTACTATAGAATAGGCAATCCCTGGCGTAATTAAAATTTGAGACAGTAAAAAATGAATTTTTGAAAAATTTACTATAGAAAAGGCAATCCCTGGCGTATTTAAAATTTGCGACAGTAAAAAATTATTTTTTGAATAATTTACTATAGAAAAGGCAATCCCTGGCGTAATTAAAATTTGAGACAGTAAAAAATGAATTTCTGAATAATTTACTATAGAAAAGGCAATCCCTGGCGTAGTTAAAATTTGCAACAGTAAAAAATTATTTTTTGAATAATTTACTATAGGAAAGGCAATCCCTGGCGTAATTAAAATTTGAGACAGTAAAAAATGAATTTTTGAATAATTTACTATAGAAAAGGCAATCCCTGGCGTAATTAAAATTTGCAACAGTAAAAAATTATTTTTTGAATAATTTACTATAGAAAAGGCAATCCCTGGCGTAATTAAAATTTGAGACAGTAAAAAATGAATTTTTGAATAATTTACTATAGAAAAGGCAATCCCTGGCGTAATTAAAATTTGCAACAGTAAAAAATTATTTTTTGAATAATTTACTATACAAAAGACAATCCCTGGCGTAATTAAAATTTGCAACAGTAAAAAATAATTTTTTGAATAATTTACTGTAGAAAAGGCAATCCCTGGCGTAATTAAAATTTGCGACAGCAAAAAATTATTTTTTTGAATAATTTACTATAGAAAAGGCAATCCCTGGCGTAATTAAAATTTGAGACAGTAAAAAATGAATTTTTGAATAATTTACTATAGAAAAGGCAATCCCTGGCGTAATTAAAATTTGCGACAGTAAAAAATTATTTTTTGAATAATTTACTATAGAAAAGGCAATCCCTGGCGTAATTAAAATTTGAGACAGTATAAAATTATTTTTTGAAAAATTTACTATAGAAAAGGCAATCCCTGGCGTAATTAAAATTTGCGACACTAAAAAATTATTTTTTGAATAATTTACTATAGAAAAGGCAATCCCTGGCGTAATTAAAATTTGCGACAGTAAAAAATTATTTTTTGAATAATTTACTATAGAAAGGCAATCCCTGGCGTAATTAAAATTTGCGACAGTAAAAAATTATTTTTTGAATAATTTACTATAGAAAAGGCAATCCCTGGCGTAATTAAAATTTGCAACAGTAAAAAATTATTTTTTGAATAATTTACTATAGAAAAGGCAATCCCTGGCGTAATTAAAATTTGCGACAGCAAAAAATTTTTTTTTGCAAAATTTACTATAGAAAAGGCAATCCCTGGCGTAATTAAAACTTGCGACAGTATAAAATTATTTTTTGAATAATTTACTATAGAAAAGGCAATCCCTGGCGTATTTAAAATTTGAGACAGTAAAAAATGAACTTTTGAATAATTTACTATAGAAAAGGCAATCCCTGGCGTAATTAAAATTTGAGACAGTAAAAAATGAATTTTTGAATAATTTACTATAGAAAAGGCAATCCCTGGCGTAATTAAAATTTGAGACAGTAAAAAATTAATTTTTGAATAATTTACTATAGAAATGGCAATCCCTGGCGTAATTAAAATTTGCGACAGTAAAAAATTATTTTTTGAATAATTTACTATAGAAAAGGCAATCCCTGGCGTAATTAAAATTTGCGACAGTAAAAAATTATTTTTTGAATAATTTACTATAGAAAAGGCAATCCCTGGCGTAATTAAAATTTGCGACACTAAAAAATTATTTTTTGAATAATTTACTATAGAAAAGGCAATCCCTGGCGTAATTAAAATTTGCAACAGTAAAAAATTATTTTTTGAATAATTTACTATAGGAAAGGCAATCCCTGGCGTAATTATAATTTCCGACAGTATAAAATGAATTTTTGAATAATTTACTATAGAAAAGGCAATCCCTGGCGTAATTAAAATTTGCGACAGTAAAAAATTATTTTTTGAATAATTTACTATAGAAAAGGCAATCCCTGGCGTAATTAAAATTTGCAACAGTAAAAAATTATTTTTTGAATAATTTACTATACAAAAGGCAATCCCTGGCGTAATTAAAATTTGCAACAGTAAAAAATAATTTTTTGAATAATTTACTGTAGAAAAGGCAATCCCTGGCGTAATTAAAATTTGCGACAGTAAAAAATTATTTTTTGAATAATTTACTATAGAAAAGGCAATCCCTGGCGTAATTAAAATTTGAGACAGTAAAAAATGAATTTTTGAATAATTTACTATAGAAAAGGCAATCCCTGGCGTAATTAAAATTTGCGACAGTAAAAAATTATTTTTTGAATAATTTACTATAGAAAAGGCAATCCCTGGCGTAATTAAAATTTGAGACAGTATAAAATTATTTTGTGAAAAATTTACTATAGAAAAGGAAATCCCTGGCGTAATTAAAATTTGCGACACTAAAAAATTATTTTTTGAATAATTTACTATAGAAAAGGCAATCCCTGGCGTAATTAAAATTTGCGACAGTAAAAAATTATTTTTTGAATAATTTACTATAGAAAGGCAATCCCTGGCGTAATTAAAATTTGCGACAGTAAAAAATTATTTTTTGAATAATTTACTATAGAAAAGGCAATCCCTGGCGTAATTAAAATTTGCAACAGTAAAAAATTATTTTTTGAATAATTTACTATAGAAAAGGCAATCCCTGGCGTAATTAAAATTTGCGACAGCAAAAAATTTTTTTTTTGCAAAATTTACTATAGAAAAGGCAATCCCTGGCGTAATTAAAACTTGCGACAGTATAAAATTATTTTTTGAATAATTTACTATAGAAAAGGCAATCCCTGGCGTATTTAAAATTTGAGACAGTAAAAAATGAACTTTTGAATAATTTACTATAGAAAAGGCAATACCTGGCGTAATTAAAATTTGAGACAGTAAAAAATTAATTTTTGAATAATTTACTATAGAAAAGGCAATCCCTGGCGTAATTATAATTTGCGACAGTATAAAATTATTTTTTGAATAATTTACTATAGAAAAGGCAATCCCTGGCGTAATTAAAATTTGCGACAGTAAAAAATGAATTTTTGAATAATTTACTATAGAAAAGGCAATCCCTGGCGTAATTATAATTTGCGACAGTAAAAAATTATTTTTGGCAAAATTTACTATAGAAAAGGCAATCCCTGGCGTAATTAAAATTTGCGACACTAAAAAATTATTTTTTGAATAATTTACTATAGAAAAGGCAATCCCTGGCGTAATTAAAATTTGCAACAGTAAAAAATTATTTTTTGAATAATTTGCTATAGAAAAGGCAATCCCTGGCGTAATTAAAATTTGCAACAGTAAAAAATTATTTTTTGAATAATTTACTATACAAAAGGCAATCCCTGGCGTAATTAAAATTTGCGACAGTAAAAAATTATTTTTTGAATAATTTACTATAGAAAAGGCAATCCCTGGCGTATTTAAAATTTGCGACAGTAAAAAATTAATTTTTGAATAATTTACTATAGAAAAGGCAATCCCTGGCGTAATTAAAATTTGCGACAGTAAAAAATGAATTTTTGAATAATTTACTATAGAAAAGGCAATCCCTGGCGTAATTAAAATTTGCGGCAGTAAAAAAATATTTTTTGAATAATTTACTATAGAAAAGGCAATCCCTGGCGTATTTAAAATTTGCAACAGTAAAAAATTATTTTTTGAATAATTTACTATAGAAAAGGCAATCCCGGGCGTAATTAAAATTTGAGACAGTAAAAAATGAACTTTTGAATAATTTACTATAGAAAAGGCAATCCCTGGCGTAATTAAAATTTGAGACAGTAAAAAATGAATTTTTGAATAATTTACTATAGAAAAGGCAATCCCTGGCGTAATTAAAATTTGAGACAGTAAAAAATTAATTTTTGAATAATTTACTATAGAAAAGGCAATCCCTGGCGTAATTATAATTTGCGACAGTATAAAATTATTTTTTGAATAATTTACTATAGAAAAGGCAATCCCTGGCGTAATTAAAATTTGCGACAGTAAAAAATGAATTTTTGAATAATTTACTATAGAAAAGGCAATCCCTGGCGTAATTATAATTTGCGACAGTAAAAAATTATTTTTGGCAAAATTTACTATAGAAAAGGCAATCCCTGGCGTAATTAAAATTTGCGACACTAAAAAATTATTTTTTGAATAATTTACTATAGAAAAGGCAATCCCTGGCGTAATTAAGATTTGCGAAAGTAAAAAATTATTTTTTGAATAATTCACTATAGAAAAGGCAATCCCTGGCGTAATTAAAATTTGAGACAGTAAAAAATGAATTTTTGAATAATTTACTATAGAAAGGCAATCCCTGGCGTAATTAAAATTTGCAACAGTAAAAAATTATTTTTGGCAAAATTTACTATAGAAAAGGCAATCCCTGGCGTAATTAAAATTTGCGACACTAAAAAATTATTTTTTGAATAATTTACTATAGAAAAGGCAATCCCTGGCGTAATTAAAATTTGCGACAGTAAAATATTATTTTTTGAATAATATACTATAGAAAAGGCAATCCCTGGCGTAATTAAAATTTGCGACAGTAAAAAATTATTTTTTGAATAATTTACTATAGAAAAGGCAATCCCTGGCGTAATTAAAATTTGCGACACTAGACAATTATTTTTTGCAAAATTTACTATACAAAAGGCAATCCCTGGCGTATTTAAAATTTGCGACAGTAAAAAATTATTTTTTGCAAAATTTACTATAGAAAAGGCAATCCCTGGCGTAATTAAAACTTGCGACAGTATAAAATTATTTTTTGAATAATTTACTATAGAGAAGGAATCCCTGGCGTATTTAAAATTTGCAACAGTAAAAAATTATTTTTTGAATAATTTACTATAGAAAAGGCAATCCCTGGCGTAATTAAAATTTGCGACAGTAAAAAATTATTTTTTGAATAATTTACTATAGAAAAGGCAATCCCTGGCGTATTTAAAATTTGCGACAGTAAAAAATTAATTTTTGAATAATTTACTATAGAAAAGGCAATCCCTGGCGTAATTAAAATTTGCGACAGTAAAAAATTATTTTTTGAATAATTTACTATAGAAAAGGCAATCCCTGGCGTAGTTAAAATTTGAGACAGTAAAAAATTATTTTTTGAATAATTTACTATAGAGAAGGAATCCCTGGCGTAATTAAAATTTGCGACAGTAAAAAATTATTTTTTGAATAATTTACTATAAAAAAGGCAATCCCTGGCGTATTTAAAATTTGCGACAGTAAAAAATTAATTTTTGAATAATTTACTATAGAAAAGGCAATCCCTGGCGTAATTATAATTTGCGACAGTAAAAAATTATTTTTTGAATAATTTACTATAGAAAAGGCAATCCCTGGCGTATTTAAAATTTGCAACAGTAAAAAATTATTTTTTGAATAATTTACTATAGAAAAGGCAATCCCTGGCGTAATTAAAATTTGCAACAGTAAAAAATTATTTTTTGCAAAATTTACTATAGAAAAGGCAATCCCTGGCGTAATTAAAATTTGAGACAGTAAAAAATGAATTTTTGAATAATTTACTATAGAAAAGGCAATCCCCGGCGTAATTAAAATTTGCGACACTAAACAATTATTTTTTGAATAATTTACTATAGAGAAGGCAATCCCTGGCGTAATTAAAATTTGCGACAGTAAAAAATTATTTTTTGAATAATTTACTATAAAAAAGGCAATCCCTGGCGTATTTAAAATTTGCGACAGTAAAAAATTAATTTTTGAATAATTTACTATAGAAAAGGCAATCCCTGGCGTAATTATAATTTGCGACAGTAAAAAATTATTTTTTGAATAATTTACTATAGAAAAGGCAATCCCTGGCGTATTTAAAATTTGCAACAGTAAAAAATTATTTTTTGAATAATTTACTATAGAAAAGGCAATCCCTGGCGTAATTAAAATTTGCAACAGTAAAAAATTATTTTTTGCAAAATTTACTATAGAAAAGGCAATCCCTGGCGTAATTAAAATTTGAGACAGTAAAAAATGAATTTTTGAATAATTTACTATAGAAAAGGCAATCCCTGGCGTAATTAAAATTTGCGACACTAAAAAATTATTTTTTGAATAATTTACTATAGAAAAGGCAATCCGTGGCGTAATTAAAATTTGCGACAGTAAAAAATTAATTTTTGAATAATTTACTATAGAAAAGGCAATCCCTGGCGTAATTAAAATTTGCAACAGTAAAAAATTATTTTTTGAAAAATTTACTATAGAAAAGGCAATCCCTGGCGTAATTAAAATTTGAGACAGTAAAAAATGAATTTTTGAATAATTTACTATAGAAAAGGCAATCCCTGGCGTAATTAAAATTTGCGACACTAAACAATTATTTTTTGAATAATTTACTATAGAGAAGGCAATCCCTGGCGTAATTAAAATTTGCGACAGTAAAAAATTATTTTTTGAATAATTTACTATAAAAAAGGCAATCCCTGGCGTATTTAAAATTTGCGACAGTAAAAAATTAATTTTTGAATAATTTACTATAGAAAAGGCAATCCCTGGCGTAATTATAATTTGCGACAGTAAAAAATTATTTTTTGAATAATTTACTATAGAAAAGGCAATCCCTGGCGTATTTAAAATTTGCAACAGTAAAAAATTATTTTTTGAATAATTTACTATAGAAAAGGCAATCCCTGGCGTAATTAAAATTTGCAACAGTAAAAAATTATTTTTTGCAAAATTTACTATAGAAAAGGCAATCCCTGGCGTAGTTAAAATTCGCAACAGTAAAAAATTATTTTTTGAATAATTTACTATAGAAAAGGCAATCCCTGGCGTAATTATAATTTGCGACAGTAAAAAATTATTTTTGGAAAAATTTACTATAGAAAAGGCAATCCGTGGCGTAATTAAAATTTGCGACACTAAAAAATTATTTTTTGAATAATTTACTATAGAAAAGGCAATCCCTGGCGGAATTAAAATTTGCGACAGTAAAAAATTATTTTTTGAATAATTTACTATAGAAAAGGCAATCCCTGGCGTATTTAAAATTTGAGACAGTATAAAATTATTTTTTGAATAATTTACTATGGAAAAGGCAATCCCTGGCGTATTTAAAATTTGCAACAGTAAAAAATTATTTTTTGAATAATTTACTATAGAAAAGGCAATCCCTGGCGTAATTAAAATTTGAGACAGTAAAAAATTATTTTTTGAATAATTTACTATAGAAAAGGCAATCCCTGGCGTAATTAAAATTTGCGACAGTAAAAAATTATTTTTTGAATAATTTACTATAAAAAAGGCAATCCCTGGCGTATTTAAAATTTGCGACAGCAAAAAATTAATTTTTGAATAATTTACTATAGAAAAGGCAATCCCTGGCGTAATTATAATTTGCGACAGTAAAAAATTATTTTTTGAATAATTTACTATAGAAAAGGCAATCCCTGGCGTATTTAAAATTTGCAACAGTAAAAAATTATTTTTTGAATAATTTACTATAGAAAACGCAATCCCTGGCGTATTTAAAATTTGCAACAGTAAAAACTTATTTTTTGCAAAATTTACTATAGAAAAGGCAATCTCTGGCGTAATTAAAATTTGAAACAGTAAAAAATGAATTTTTGAATAATTTACTATAGAAAAGGCAATCCCTGGCGTAATTAAAATTTGCGACACTAAACAATTATTTTTTGAATAATTTACTATAGAAAAGGCAATCCCTGGCGTAATTAAAATTTGCGACACTAAAAAATTATTTTTTGAATAATTTACTATAGAAAAGGCAATCCGTGGCGTAATTAAAATTTGCGACAGTAAAAAATTAATTTTTGAATAATTTACTATAGAAAAGGCAATCCCTGGCGTAATTAAAATTTGCAACAGTAAAAAATTATTTTTTGAAAAATTTACTATAGAAAAGGCAATCCCTGGCGTAATTAAAATTTGCGACACTAAAAAATTATTTTTTGAATAATTTACTATAGAAAAGGCAATCCCTGGCGTAATTAAAATTTGCGACAGTAAAAAATTATTTTTTTGAATAATTTACTATAGAAAAGGCAATCCCTGGCGTATTTAAAATTTGCAACAGTAAAAAATTATTTTTTGAATAATTTACTATAGAAAAGGCAATCCCTGGCGTAATTAAAATTTGCAACAGTAAAAAATTATTTTTTGAATAATTTACTATACAAAAGGCAATCCCTGGCGTAATTAAAATTTGCGACAGTAAAAAATTATTTTTTGAATAATTTACTATAGAAAAGGCAATCCCTGGCGTATTTAAAATTTGCGACAGTAAAAAATTAATTTTTGAATAATTTACTATAGAAAAGGCAATCCCTGGCGTAATTAAAATTTGCGACAGTAAAAAATTAATTTTTGAATAATTTACTATAGAAAAGGCAATCCCTGGCGTATTTAAAATTTGCAACAGTAAAAAATTATTTTTTGAATAATTTACTATAGAAAAGGCAATCCCTGGCGTAATTAAAATTTGAGACAGTAAAAAATGAATTTTTGAATAATTTACTATAAAAAAGGCAATCCCTAGCGTATTTAAAATTTGCGACAGCAAAAAATTAATTTTTGAATAATTTACTATAGAAAAGGCAATCCCTGGCGTAATTATAATTTGCGACAGTAAAAAATTATTTTTTGAATAATTTACTATAGAAAAGGCAATCCCTGGCATATTTAAAATTTGCAACAGTAAAAAATTATTTTTTGAATAATTTACTATAGAAAAGGCAATCCCTGGCGTATTTAAAATTTGCAACAGTAAAAAATTATTTTTTGCAAAATTTACTATAGAAAAGGCAATTCCTGGCGTAATTAAAATTTGAGACAGTAAAAAATGAATTTTTGAATAATTTACTACAGAAAAGGCAATCCCTGGCGTAATTAAAATTTGCGACAGTAAAAAATTATTTTTTGAATAATTTACTATAGAAAAGGCAATCCCTGGCGTAATTAAAATTTGAGACAGTATAAAATAATTTTTTGAATAATTTACTATAGAAAAGGCAATCCCTGGCGTAATTAAAATTTGCGACACTAAAAAATTATTTTTTGAATAATTTACTATAGAAATGGCAATCCCTGGCGTAATTAAAATTTGCGACAGTAAAAAATTATTTTTTGAATAATTTACTATAGAAAAGGCAATCCCTGGCGTAATTAAAATTTGCGACAGTAAAAAATTATTTTTTGAATAATTTACTATAGAAAAGGCAATCCCTGGCGTAATTAAAATTTGCGACACTAAAAAATTATTTTTTGAATAATTTACTATAGAAAAGGCAATCCCTGGCGTAATTAAAATTTGAGACAGTAAAAAATGAATTTTTGAATAATTTACTATAGAAAAGGCAATCCCTGGCGTAATTAAAATTTGCGACACTAACCAATTATTTTTTGAATAATTTACTATAGAAAAGGCAATCCCTGGCGTAATTAAAATTTGCGACACTAAAAAATTATTTTTTGAATAATTTACTATAGAAAAGGAAATCCGTGGCGTAATTGAAATTTGCGACAGTAAAAAATTAATTTTTGAATAATTTACTATAGAAAAGGCAATCCCTGGCGTAATTAAAATTTGCAACAGTAAAAAATTATTTTTTGAAAAATTTACTATAGAAAAGGCCATCCCTGGCGTAATTAAAATTTGCGACACTAAAAAATTATTTTTTGAATAATTTACTATAGAAAAGGCAATCCCTGGCGTAATTAAAATTTGCGACAGTAAAAAATTATTTTTTGAATAATTTACTATAGAAAAGGCAATCCCTGGCGTAATTAAAATTTGAGACAGTAAAAAATGAATTTTTGAATAATTTACTATAGAAAAGGCAATCCCTGGCGTAGTTAAAATTTGCAACAGTAAAAAATTATTTTTTGAATAATTTACTATAGAAAAGGCAATCCCTGGCGTAATTATAATTTGCGACAGTAAAAAATTATTTTTGGCAAAATTTACTATAGAAAAGGCAATCCGTGGCGTAATTAAAATTTGCGACACTAAAAAATTATTTTTTGAATAATTTACTATAGAAAAGGCAATCCCTGGCGTAATTAAAATTTGCGACAGTAAAAAATTATTTTTTGAATAATTTACTATAGAAAAGGCAATCCCTGGCGTAATTAAAATTTGAGACAGTATAAAATTATTTTTTGAATAATTTACTATAGAAAAGGTAATCCCTGGCGTAATTAAAATTTGCGACACTAAAAAATTATTTTTTGAATAATTTACTATAGAAATGGCAATCCCTGGCGTAATTAAAATTTGCGACAGTAAAAAATTATTTTTTGAATAATTTACTATAGAAAAGGCAATCCCTGGCGTAATTAAAATTTGCGACAGTAAAAAATTATTTTTTGAATAATTTACTATAGAAAAGGCAATCCCTGGCGTAATTAAAATTTGCGACACTAAAAAATTATTTTTTGAATAATTTACTATAGAAAAGGCAATCCCTGGCGTAATTAAAATTTGCAACAGTAAAAAATTATTTTTTGAATAATTTACTATAGGAAAGGCAATCCCTGGCGTAATTATAATTTCCGACAGTATAAAATGAATTTTTGAATAATTTACTATAGAAAAGGCAATCCCTGGCGTAATTAAAATTTGCGACAGTAAAAAATTATTTTTTGAATAATTTACTATAGAAAAGGCAATCCCTGGCGTAATTAAAATTTGCAACAGTAAAAAATTATTTTTTGAATAATTTACTATACAAAAGGCAATCCCTGGCGTAATTAAAATTTGCAACAGTAAAAAATAATTTTTTGAATAATTTACTGTAGAAAAGGCAATCCCTGGCGTAATTAAAATTTGCGACAGTAAAAAATTATTTTTTGAATAATTTACTATAGAAAAGGCAATCCCTGGCGTAATTAAAATTTGAGACAGTAAAAAATGAATTTTTGAATAATTTACTATAGAAAAGGCAATCCCTGGCGTAATTAAAATTTGCGACAGTAAAAAATTATTTTATGAATTATTTACTATAGAAAAGGCAATCCCTGGCGTAATTAAAATTTGAGACAGTATAAAATTATTTTTTGAAAAATTTACTATAGAAAAGGCAATCCCTGGCGTAATTAAAATTTGCGACACTAAAAAATGAATTTTTGAATAATTTACTATAGAAAAGGCAATCCCTGGCGTAATTAAAATTTGCGACAGTAAAAAAATAATTTTTTGAATAATTTACTGTAGAAAAGGCAATCCCTGGCGTAATTAAAATTTGCGACACTAAAAAATTATTTTTTGAATAATTTACTATAGAAAAGGCAATCCCTGGCGTAATTAAAATTTGCAACAGTAAAAAATTATTTTTTGAATAATTTACTATAGGAAAGGCAATCCCTGGCGAAATTATAATTTCCGACAGTATAAAATGAATTTTTGAATAATTTACTATAGAAAAGGCAATCCCTGGCGTAATTAAAATTTGCGACAGTAAAAAATTATTTTTTCAATAATTTACTATAGAAAAGGCAACAGTAAAAAATTATTTTTTGAATAATTTACTATACAAAAGGCAATCCCTGGCATAATTAAAATTTGCAACAGTAAAAAATAATTTTTTGAATAATTTACTGTAGAAAAGGCAATCCCTGGCGTAATTAAAATTTGCGACAGTAAAAAATTATTTTTTGAATAATTTACTATAGAAAAGGCAATCCCTGGCGTAATTAAAATTTGAGACAGTAAAAAATGAATTTTTGAATAATTTACTATAGAAAAGGCAATCCCTGGCGTAATTAAAATTTGCGACAGTAAAAAATTATTTTTTGAATTATTTACTATAGAAAAGGCAATCCCTGGCGTAATTAAAATTTGAGACAGTATAAAATTATTTTTTGAAAAATTTACTATAGAAAAGGCAATCCCTGGCGTAATTAAAATTTGCGACACTAAAAAATTATTTTTTGAATAATTTACTATAGAAAAGGCAATCCCTGCCGTAATTAAAATTTGCGACAGTAAAAAAATATTTTTTGAATAATTTACTATAGAAAGGCAATCCCTGGCGTAATTAAAATTTGCGACAGTAAAAAATTATTTTTTGAATAATTTACTATAGAAAAGGCAATCCCTGGCGTAATTAAAATTTGCAACAGTAAAAAATTATTTTTTGAATAATTTACTATAGAAAAGGCAATCCCTGGCGTAATTAAAATTTGCGACAGCAACAAATTTTTTTTTGCAAAATTTACTATAGAAAAGGCAATCCCTGGCGTAATTAAAACTTGCGACAGTATAAAATTATTTTTTGAATAATTTACTATAGAAAAGGCAATCCCTGGCGTATTTAAAATTTGAGACAGTAAAAAATGAACTTTTGAATAATTTACTATAGAAAAGGCAATCCCTGGCGTAATTAAAATTTGAGACAGTAAAAAATGAATTTTTGAATAATTTACTATAGAAAAGGCAATCCCTGGCGTAATTAAAATTTGAGACAGTAAAAAATTAATTTTTGAATAATTTACTATAGAAATGGCAATCCCTGGCGTAATTAAAATTTGCGACAGTAAAAAATTATTTTTTGAATAATTTACTATAGAAAAGGCAATGCCTGGCGTAATTAAAATTTGCGACAGTAAAAAATTATTTTTTGAATAATTTACTATAGAAAAGGCAATCCCTGGCGTAATTAAAATTTGCGACACTAAAAAATTATTTTTTGAATAATTTACTATAGAAAAGGCAATCCCTGGCGTAATTAAAATTTGCAACAGTAAAAAATTATTTTTGAATAATTTACTATAGGAAAGGCAATCCCTGGCGTAATTATAATTTCCGACAGTATAAAATGAATTTTTGAATAATTTACTATAGAAAAGGCAATCCCTGGCGTAATTAAAATTTGCGACAGTAAAAAATTATTTTTTGAATAATTTACTATAGAAAAGGCAATCCCTGGCGTAATTAAAATTTGCAACAGTAAAAAATTATTTTTTGAATAATTTACTATACAAAAGGCAATCCCTGGCGTAATTAAAATTTGCAACAGTAAAAAATAATTTTTTGAATAATTTACTGTAGAAAAGGCAATCCCTGGCGTAATTAAAGTTTGCGACAGTAAAAAATTATTTTTTGAATAATTTACTATAGAAAAGGCAATCCCTGGCGTAATTAAAATTTGAGGCAGTAAAAAATGAATTTTTGAATAATTTACTATAGAAAAGGCAATCCCTGGCGTAATTAAAATTTGCGACAGTAAAAAATTATTTTTTGAATAATTTACTATAGAAAAGGCAATCCCTGGCGTAATTAAAATTTGCGACAGTAAAAAATTATTTTTTGAATAATTTACTATAGAAAAGGCAATCCCTGGCGTAATTAAAATTTGAGACAGTAAAAAATTATTTTTTGAATAACTTACTATAGAAAGGCAATCCCTGGCGTAATTAAAATTTGCGACAGTAAAAAATTATTTTTTGAATAATTTACTATATAAAAGGCAATCCCTGGCGTAATTAAAATTTGCGACAGTAAAAAATTATTTTTTGAATAATTTACTATAGAAAGGCAATCCCTGGCGTAATTAAAATTTGCGACAGTAAAAAATTATTTTTTGAATAATTTACTATAGAAAAGGCAATCCCTGGCGTAATTAAAATTTGCGACACTAAAAAATTATTTTTTGAATAATTTACTATAGAAAAGGCAATCCCTGGCGTAATTAAAATTTGCAACAGTAAAAAATTATTTTTGAATAATTTACTATAGGAAAGGCAATCCCTGGCGTAATTATAATTTCCGACAGTATAAAATGAATTTTTGAATAATTTACTATAGAAAAGGCAATCCCTGGCGTAATTAAAATTTGCGACAGTAAAAAATTATTTTTTGAATAATTTACTATAGAAAAGGCAATCCCTGGCGTAATTAAAATTTGCAACAGTAAAAAATTATTTTTTGAATAATTTACTATACAAAAGGCAATCCCTGGCGTAATTAAAATTTGCAACAGTAAAAAATAATTTTTTGAATAATTTACTGTAGAAAAGGCAATCCCTGGCGTAATTAAAGTTTGCGACAGTAAAAAATTATTTTTTGAATAATTTACTATAGAAAAGGCAATCCCTGGCGTAATTAAAATTTGAGGCAGTAAAAAATGAATTTTTGAATAATTTACTATAGAAAAGGCAATCCCTGGCGTAATTAAAATTTGCGACAGTAAAAAATTATTTTTTGAATAATTTACTATAGAAAAGGCAATCCCTGGCGTAATTAAAATTTGCGACAGTAAAAAATTATTTTTTGAATAATTTACTATAGAAAAGGCAATCCCTGGCGTAATTAAAATTTGAGACAGTAAAAAATTATTTTTTGAATAACTTACTATAGAAAGGCAATCCCTGGCGTAATTAAAATTTGCGACAGTAAAAAATTATTTTTTGAATAATTTACTATATAAAAGGCAATCCCTGGCGTAATTAAAATTTGCGACAGTAAAAAATTATTTTTTGAATAATTTACTATAGAAAGGCAATCCCTGGCGTAATTAAAATTTGCGACAGTAAAAAATTATTTTTTGAATAATTTACTATAGAAAAGGCAATCCCTGGCGTAATTAAAATTTGCAACAGTAAAAAATTATTTTTTGAATAATTTACTATAGAAAAGGCAATCCCTGGCGTAATTAAAATTTGCGACACTAAAAAATTATTTTTTGAATAATTTACTATAGAAAAGGCAATCCCTGGCGTAATTAAAATTTGCGACAGTAAAAAATTATTTTTTGAATAATTTACTATAGAAAAGGCAATCCCTGGCGTAATTAAAATTTGAGACAGTAAAAAATTATTTTTTGAATAACTTACTATAGAAAGGCAATCCCTGGCGTAATTAAAATTTGCGACAGTAAAAAATTATTTTTTGAATAATTTACTATAGAAAAGGCAATCCCTGGCGTAATTAAAATTTCCGACAGTAAAAAATTATTTTTTGAATAATTTACTATAGAAAAGGCAATCCCTGGCGTAATTAAAATTTGCGACAGCAAAAAATTTTTTTTTGCAAAATTTACTATAGAAAAGGCAATCCCTGGCGTAATTAAAACTTGCGACAGTATAAAATTATTTTTTGAATAATTTACTATAGAAAAGGCAATCCCTGGCGTAATTAAAACTTGCGACAGTATAAAATTATTTTTTGAATAATTTACTATAGAAAAGGCAATCCCTGGCGTATTTAAAATTTGAGACAGTAAAAAATGAACTTTTGAATAATTTACTATAGAAAAGGCAATCCCTGGCGTAATTAAAATTTGCGACAGTAAAAAATTATTTTTTGAATAATTTACTATAGAAAAGGCAATCCCTGGCGTAATTAAAATTTGCGACACTAAAAAATTATTTTTTGAATAATTTACTATAGAAAAGGCAATCCCTGGCGTAATTAAAATTTGCAACAGTAAAAAATTATTTTTTGAATAATTTACTATAGGAAAGGCAATCCCTGGCGTAATTATAATTTCCGACAGTATAAAATGAATTTTTGAATAATTTACTATAGAAAAGGCAATCCCTGGCGTAATTAAAATTTGCGACAGTAAAAAATTATTTTTTGAATAATTTACTATAGAAAAGGCAACCCCTGGCGTAATTAAAATTTGCAACAGTAAAAAATAATTTTTTGAATAATTTACTATACAAAAGGCAATCCCTGGCGTAATTAAAATTTGCAACAGTAAAAAATAATTTTTTGAATAATTTACTGTAGAAAAGGCAATCCCTGGCGTAATTAAAATTTGCGACAGTAAAAAATTATTTTTTGAATAATTTACTATAGAAAAGGCAATCCCTGGCGTAATTAAAATTTGAGACAGTAAAAAATGAATTTTTGAATAATTTACTATAGAAAAGGCAATCCCTGGCGTAATTAAAATTTGCGACAGTAAAAAATTATTTTTTGAATAATTTACTATAGAAAAGGCAATCCCTGGCGTAATTAAAATTTGAGACAGTATAAAATTATTTTGTGAAAAATTTACTATAGAAAAGGAAATCCCTGGCGTAATTAAAATTTGCGACACTAAAAAATTATTTTTTGAATAATTTACTATAGAAAAGGCAATCCCTGGCGTAATTAAAATTTGCGACAGTAAAAAATTATTTTTTGAATAATTTACTATAGAAAGGCAATCCCTGGCGTAATTAAAATTTGCGACAGTAAAAAATTATTTTTTGAATAATTTACTATAGAAAAGGCAATCCCTGGCGTAATTAAAATTTGCAACAGTAAAAAATTATTTTTTGAATAATTTACTATAGAAAAGGCAATCCCTGGCGTAATTAAAATTTGCGACAGCAAAAAATTTTTTTTTGCAAAATTTACTATAGAAAAGGCAATCCCTGGCGTAATTAAATCTTGCGACAGTATAAAATTATTTTTTGAATAATTTACTATAGAAAAGGCAATCCCTGGCGTATTTAAAATTTGAGAAAGTAAAAAATGAACTTATGAATAATTTACTATAGAAAAGGCAATCCTTGGCGTGATTAAAATTTGAGACAGTAAAAAATGAATTTTTGAATAATTTACTATAGAAAAGGCAATCCCTGGCGTAATTAAAATTTGCGACAGTAAAAAATTATTTTTTGAATAATTTACTATAGAAAAGGCAATCCCTGGCGTAATTAAAATTTGCAACAGTAAAAAATTATTTTTTGAATAATTTACTATAGAAAAGGCAATCCCTGGCGTAATTAAAATTTGCGACACTAAAAAATTATTTTTTGAATAATTTACTATAGAAAAGGCAATCCCTGGCGTAATTAAAATTTGCGACAGTAAAAAATTATTTTTTGAATAATTTACTATAGAAAAGGCAATCCCTGGCGTAATTAAAATTTGAGACAGTAAAAAATTATTTTTTGAATAATTTACTATAGAAAGGCAATCCCTGGCGTAATTAAAATTTGCGACAGTAAAAAATTATTTTTTGAATAATTTACTATAGAAAAGGCAATCCCTGGCGTAATTAAAATTTGCAACAGTAAAAAATTATTTTTTGAATAATTTACTATAGAAAAGGCAATCCCTGGCGTAATTAAAATTTGCGACAGCAAAAAATTTTTTTTTGCAAAATTTACTATAGAAAAGGCAATCCCTGGCGTAATTAAATCTTGCGACAGTATAAAATTATTTTTTGAATAATTTACTATAGAAAAGGCAATCCCTGGCGTATTTAAAATTTGAGAAAGTAAAAAATGAACTTATGAATAATTTACTATAGAAAAGGCAATCCTTGGCGTGATTAAAATTTGAGACAGTAAAAAATGAATTTTTGAATAATTTACTATAGAAAAGGCAATCCCTGGCGTAATTAAAATTTGCGACAGTAAAAAATTATTTTTTGAATAATTTACTATAGAAAAGGCAATCCCTGGCGTAATTAAAATTTGCAACAGTAAAAAATTATTTTTTGAATAATTTACTATAGAAAAGGCAATCCCTGGCGTAATTAAAATTTGCGACAGCAAAAAATTTTTTTTTGCAAAATTTACTATAGAAAAGGCAATCCCTGGCGTAATTAAATCTTGCGACAGTATAAAATTATTTTTTGAATAATTTACTATAGAAAAGGCAATCCCTGGCGTATTTAAAATTTGAGAAAGTAAAAAATGAACTTATGAATAATTTACTATAGAAAAGGCAATCCTTGGCGTGATTAAAATTTGAGACAGTAAAAAATGAATTTTTGAATAATTTACTATAGAAAAGGCAATCCCTGGCGTAATTAAAATTTGCGACAGTAAAAAATTATTTTTTGAATAATTTACTATAGAAAAGGCAATCCCTGGCGTAATTAAAATTTGCAACAGTAAAAAATTATTTTTTGAATAATTTACTATAGAAAAGGCAATCCCTGGCGTAATTAAAATTTGCGACACTAAAAAATTATTTTTTGAATAATTTACTATAGAAAAGGCAATCCCTGGCGTAATTAAAATTTGCGACAGTAAAAAATTATTTTTTGAATAATTTACTATAGAAAAGGCAATCCCTGGCGTAATTAAAATTTGAGACAGTAAAAAATTATTTTTTGAATAACTTACTATAGAAAGGCAATCCCTGGCGTAATTAAAATTTGCGACAGTAAAAAATTATTTTTTGAATAATTTACTATAGAAAAGGCAATCCCTGGCGTAATTAAAATTTCCGACAGTAAAAAATTATTTTTTGAATAATTTACTATAGAAAAGGCAATCCCTGGCGTAATTAAAATTTGCGACAGCAAAAAATTTTTTTTTGCAAAATTTACTATAGAAAAGGCAATCCCTGGCGTAATTAAAACTTGCGACAGTATAAAATTATTTTTTGAATAATTTACTATAGAAAAGGCAATCCCTGGCGTAATTAAAACTTGCGACAGTATAAAATTATTTTTTGAATAATTTACTATAGAAAAGGCAATCCCTGGCGTATTTAAAATTTGAGACAGTAAAAAATGAACTTTTGAATAATTTACTATAGAAAAGGCAATCCCTGGCGTAATTAAAATTTGCGACAGTAAAAAATTATTTTTTGAATAATTTACTATAGAAAAGGCAATCCCTGGCGTAATTAAAATTTGCGACACTAAAAAATTATTTTTTGAATAATTTACTATAGAAAAGGGAATCCCTGGCGTAATTAAAATTTGCAACAGTAAAAAATTATTTTTTGAATAATTTACTATAGGAAAGGCAATCCCTGGCGTAATTATAATTTCCGACAGTATAAAATGAATTTTTGAATAATTTACTATAGAAAAGGCAATCCCTGGCGTAATTAAAATTTGCGACAGTAAAAAATTATTTTTTGAATAATTTACTATAGAAAAGGCAACCCCTGGCGTAATTAAAATTTGCAACAGTAAAAAATAATTTTTTGAATAATTTACTATACAAAAGGCAATCCCTGGCGTAATTAAAATTTGCAACAGTAAAAAATAATTTTTTGAATAATTTACTGTAGAAAAGGCAATCCCTGGCGTAATTAAAATTTGCGACAGTAAAAAATTATTTTTTGAATAATTTACTATAGAAAAGGCAATCCCTGGCGTAATTAAAATTTGAGACAGTAAAAAATGAATTTTTGAATAATTTACTATAGAAAAGGCAATCCCTGGCGTAATTAAAATTTGCGACAGTAAAAAATTATTTTTTGATTAATTTACTATAGAAAAGGCAATCCCTGGCGTAATTAAAATTTGAGACAGTATAAAATTATTTTGTGAAAAATTTACTATAGAAAAGGAAATCCCTGGCGTAATTAAAATTTGCGACACTAAAAAATTATTTTTTGAATAATTTACTATAGAAAAGGCAATCCCTGGCGTAATTAAATTTGCGACAGTAAAAAATTATTTTTTGAATAATTTACTATAGAAAGGCAATCCCTGGCGTAATTAAAATTTGCGACAGTAAAAAATTATTTTTTGAATAATTTACTATAGAAAAGGCAATCCCTGGCGTAATTAAAATTTGCAACAGTAAAAAATTATTTTTTGAATAATTTACTATAGAAAAGGCAATCCCTGGCGTAATTAAAATTTGCGACAGCAAAAAATTTTTTTTTGCAAAATTTACTATAGAAAAGGCAATCCCTGGCGTAATTAAATCTTGCGACAGTATAAAATTATTTTTTGAATAATTTACTATAGAAAAGGCAATCCCTGGCGTATTTAAAATTTGAGAAAGTAAAAAATGAACTTATGAATAATTTACTATAGAAAAGGCAATCCTTGGCGTGATTAAAATTTGAGACAGTAAAAAATGAATTTTTGAATAATTTACTATAGAAAAGGCAATCCCTGGCGTAATTAAAATTTGAGACAGTAAAAAATTAATTTTTGAATAATTTACTATAGAAAAGGCAATCCCTGGCGTAATTATAATTTGCGACAGTATAAAATTATTTTTTGAATAATTTACTATAGAAAAGGCAATCCCTGGCGTAATTAAAATTTGCGACAGTAAAAAATGAATTTTTGAATAATTTACTATAGAAAAGGCAATCCCTGGCGTAATTATAATTTGCGACAGTAAAAAATTATTTTTGGCAAAATTTACTATAGAAAAGGCAATCCCTGGCGTAATTAAAATTTGCGACACTAAAAAATTATTTTTTGAATAATTTACTATAGAAAAGGCAATCCCTGGCGTAATTAAAATTTGCAACAGTAAAAAATTATTTTTTGAATAATTTACTATAGAAAAGGCAATCCCTGGCGTAATTAAAATTTGCAACAGTAAAAAATTATTTTTTGAATAATTTACTATACAAAAGGCAATCCCTGGCGTAATTAAAATTTGCGACAGTAAAAAATTATTTTTTGAATAATTTACTATAGAAAAGGCAATCCCTGGCGTATTTAAAATTTGCGACAGTAAAAAATTAATTTTTGAATAATTTACTATAGAAAAGGCAATCCCTGGCGTAATTAAAATTTGCGACAGTAAAAAATTAATTTTTGAATAATTTACTATAGAAAAGGCAATCCCTGGCGTATTTAAAATTTGCAACAGTAAAAAATTATTTTTTGAATAATTTACTATAGAAAAGGCAATCCCTGGCGTAATTAAAATTTGAGACAGTAAAAAATGAATTTTTGAATAATTTACTATAGAAAAGGCAATCCCTGGCGTAATTAAAATTTGCGGCAGTAAAAAAATATTTTTTGAATAATTTACTATAGAAAAGGCAATCGCTGGCGTATTTAAAATTTGCGACAGTAAAAAATTAATTTTTGAATAATTTACTATAGAAAAGGCAATCTCTGGCGTAATTAAAATTTGCGACAGTAAAAAATTATTTTTTGAATAATTTACTATAGAAAAGGCAATCCCTGGCGTATTTAAAATTTGCAACAGTAAAAAATTATTTTTTTGAATAATTTACTATAGAAAAGGCAATCCCTGGCGTAATTAAAATTTGACACAGTAAAAAATTATTTTTTGAATAATTTACTATAGAAAAGGCAATCCCTGGCGTAATTAAAATTTGCGACAGTAAAAAATTATTTTTTGAATAATTTACTATAAAAAAGGCAATCCCTGGCGTATTTAAAATTTGCGACAGTAAAAAATTAATTTTTGAATAATTTACTATAGAAAAGGCAATCCCTGGCGCAATTATAATTTGCGACAGTAAAAAATTATTTTTTGAATAATTTACTATAGAAAAGGCAATCCCTGGCGTATTTAAAATTTGCAACAGTAAAAAATTATTTTTTTGAATAATTTACTATAGAAAAGGCAATCCCTGGCGTAATTAAAATTTGAGACAGTAAAAAATTATTTTTTGAATAATTTACTATAGAAAAGGCAATCCCTGGCGTAATTAAAATTTGCGACAGTATAAAATGAATTTTTGAATAATTTACTATAGAAAAGGCAATCCCTGGCGTAATTAAAATTTGCGACAGTAAAAAATTATTTTTTGAATAATTTACTATAGAAAAGGCAATCCCTGGCGTAATTAAAATTTGCAACAGTAAAAAATTATTTTTTGAATAATTTACTATACAAAAGGCAATCCCTGGCGTAATTAAAATTTGCAACAGTAAAAAATAATTTTTTGAATAATTTACTATAGAAAAGGCAATACCTGGCGTAATTAAAATTTGCGACAGTAAAAAATTATTTTTTGAATAATTTACTATAGAAAAGGCAATCCCTGGCGTAATTAAAATTTGAGACAGTAAAAAATGAATTTTTGAATAATTTACTATAGAAAAGGCAATCCCTGGCGTAATTAAAATTTGCGACAGTAAAAAATTATTTTTTGAATAATTTACTATAGAAAAGGCAATCCCTGGCGTAATTAAAATTTGAGACAGTATAAAATTATTTTTTGAAAAATTTACTATAGAAAAGGCAATCCCTGGCGTAATTAAAATTTGCGACACTAAAAAATTATTTTTTGAATAATTTACTATAGAAAAGGCAATCCCTGGCGTAATTAAAATTTGCGACAGTAAAAAATTATTTTTTGAATAATTTACTATAGAAAGGCAATCCCTGGCGTAATTAAAATTTGCGACAGTAAAAAATTATTTTTTGAATAATTTACTATAGAAAAGGCAATCCCTGGCGTAATTAAAATTTCTGACACTAAAAAATTATTTTTTGAATAATTTACTATAGAAAAGGCAATCCCTGGCGTATTTAAAATTTGTGACAGAAAAAATTATTTTTTGAATAATTTACTATAGAAAAGGCAATCCCTGGCGTATTTAAAATTTGGAACAGTAAAAAATTATTTTTTGAATAATTTACTATAGAAAAGGCAATCCCTGGCGTAATTAAAATTTGAGACAGTAAAAAATAATTTTTTGAATAATTTACTATAGAAAAGGCAATCCCTGGCGTAATTAAAATTTGCAACAGTAAAAAATTATTTTTTGAATAATTTACTATAGAAAAGGCAATCCCTGGCGTAATTAAAATTTGAGACAGTAAAAAATTATTTTTTGAATAATTTACTATAGAAAAGGCAATCCCTGGCGTAATTAAAATTTGCAACAGTAAAAAATTATTTTTTGAATAATTTACTATACAAAAGGCAATCCCTGGCGTAATTAAAATTTGCAACAGTAAAAAATTATTTTTTGAATAATTTACTATAGGAAAGGCAATCCCTGGCGTAATTATAATTTGCGACAGTATAAAATGAATTTTTGAATAATTTACTATAGAAAAGGCAATCCCTGGCGTAATTAAAATTTGCGACAGTAAAAAATTATTTTTTGAATAATTTACTATAGAAAAGGCAATCCCTGGCGTAATTAAAATTTGCAACAGTAAAAAATTATTTTTTGAATAATTTACTATACAAAAGGCAATCCCTGGCGTAATTGAAATTTGCAACAGTAAAAAATAATTTTTTGAATAATTTACTATACAAAAGGCAATCCCTGGCGTAATTAAAATTTGCGACAGTAAAAAATTATTTTTTGAATAATTTACTATAGAAAAGGCAATCCCTGGCGTATTTAAAATTTGCGACAGTAAAAAATTAATTTTTGAATAATTTACTATAGAAAAGGCAATCCCTGGCGTAATTAAAATTTGCGACAGTAAAAAATTAATTTTTGAATAATTTACTATAGAAAAGGCAATCCCTGGCGTATTTAAAATTTGCAACAGTAAAAAATTATTTTTTGAATAATTTACTATAGAAAAGGCAATCCCTGGCGTAATTAAAATTTGAGACAGTAAAAAATGAATTTTTGAATAATTTACTATAGAAAAGGCAATCCCTGGCGTAATTAAAATTTGCGGCAGTAAAAAAATATTTTTTGAATAATTTACTATAGAAAAGGCAATCGCTGGCGTATTTAAAATTTGCGACAGTAAAAAATTAATTTTTGAATAATTTACTATAGAAAAGGCAATCTCTGGCGTAATTAAAATTTGCGACAGTAAAAAATTATTTTTTGAATAATTTACTATAGAAAAGGCAATCCCTGGCGTATTTAAAATTTGCAACAGTAAAAAATTATTTTTTTGAATAATTTACTATAGAAAAGGCAATCCCTGGCGTAATTAAAATTTGAGACAGTAAAAAATTATTTTTTGAATAATTTACTATAGAAAAGGCAATCCCTGGCGTAATTAAAATTTGCGACAGTAAAAAATTATTTTTTGAATAATTTACTATAAAAAAGGCAATCCCTGGCGTATTTAAAATTTGCGACAGTAAAAAATTAATTTTTGAATAATTTACTATAGAAAAGGCAATCCCTGGCGCAATTATAATTTGCGACAGTAAAAAATTATTTTTTGAATAATTTACTATAGAAAAGGCAATCCCTGGCGTATTTAAAATTTGCAACAGTAAAAAATTATTTTTTTGAATAATTTACTATAGAAAAGGCAATCCCTGGCGTAATTAAAATTTGAGACAGTAAAAAATTATTTTTTGAATAATTTACTATAGAAAAGGCAATCCCTGGCGTAATTAAAATTTGCGACAGTAGAAAATTATTTTTTGAATAATTTACTATAAAAAAGGCAATCCCTGGCGTATTTAAAATTTGCGACAGTAAAAAATTAATTTTTGAATAATTTACTATAGAAAAGGCAATCCCTGGCGCAATTATAATTTGCGACAGTAAAAAATTATTTTTTGAATAATTTACTATAGAAAAGGCAATCCCTGGCGTATTTAAAATTTGCAACAGTAAAAATTTTTTTTTTGAATAATTTACTATAGAAAAGGCAATCCCTGGCGTAATTAAAATTTGAGACAGTATAAAATTATTTTTTGAATAATTTACTATAGAAAAGGTAATCCCTGGCGTAATTAAAATTTGCGACACTAAAAAATTATTTTTTGAATAATTTACTATAGAAATGGCAATCCCTGGCGTAATTAAAATTTGCGACAGTAAAAAATTATTTTTTGAATAATTTACTATAGAAAAGGCAATCCCTGGCGTAATTAAAATTTGCAACAGTAAAAAATTATTTTTTGAATAATTTACTATAGGAAAGGCAATCCCTGGCGTAATTATAATTTGCGACAATATAAAATGAATTTTTGAATAATTTACTATAGAAAAGGCAATCCCTGGCGTAATTAAAATTTGCGACAGTAAAAAATTATTTTTTGAATAATTTACTATAGAAAAGGCAATCCCTGGCGTAATTAAAATTTGCAACAGTAAAAAATTATTTTTTGAATAATTTACTATACAAAAGGCAATCCCTGGCGTAATTAAAATTTGCAACAGTAAAAAATAATTTTTTGAATAATTTACTATAGAAAAGGCAATACCTGGCGTAATTAAAATTTGCGACAGTAAAAAATTATTTTTTGAATAATTTACTATAGAAAAGGCAATCCCTGGCGTAATTAAAATTTGAGACAGTAAAAAATGAATTTTTGAATAATTTACTATAGAAAAGGCAATCCCTGGCGTAATTAAAATTTGCGACAGTAAAAAATTATTTTTTGAATAATTTACTATAGAAAAGGCAATCCCTGGCGTAATTAAAATTTGAGACAGTATAAAATTATTTTTTGAAAAATTTACTATAGAAAAGGCAATCCCTGGCGTAATTAAAATTTGCGACACTAAAAAATTATTTTTTGAATAATTTACTATAGAAAAGGCAATCCCTGGCGTAATTAAAATTTGCGACAGTAAAAAATTATTTTTTGAATAATTTACTATAGAAAGGCAATCCCTGGCGTAATTAAAATTTGCGACAGTAAAAAATTATTTTTTGAATAATTTACTATAGAAAAGGCAATCCCTGGCGTAATTAAAATTTCTGACACTAAAAAATTATTTTTTGAATAATTTACTATAGAAAAGGCAATCCCTGGCGTATTTAAAATTTGTGACAGAAAAAATTATTTTTTGAATAATTTACTATAGAAAAGGCAATCCCTGGCGTATTTAAAATTTGGAACAGTAAAAAATTATTTTTTGAATAATTTACTATAGAAAAGGCAATCCCTGGCGTAATTAAAATTTGAGACAGTAAAAAATAATTTTTTGAATAATTTACTATAGAAAAGGCAATCCCTGGCGTAATTAAAATTTGCAACAGTAAAAAATTATTTTTTGAATAATTTACTATAGAAAAGGCAATCCCTGGCGTAATTAAAATTTGAGACAGTAAAAAATGAACTTTTGAATAATTTACTATAGAAAAGGCAATCCCTGGCGTAATTAAAATTTGAGACAGTAAAAAATGAATTTTTGAATAATTTACTATAGAAAAGGCAATCCCTGGCGTAATTAAAATTTGAGACAGTAAAAAATTAATTTTTGAATAATTTACTATAGAAAAGGCAATCCCTGGCGTAATTATAATTTGCGACAGTATAAAATTATTTTTTGAATAATTTACTATAGAAAAGGCAATCCCTGGCGTAATTAAAATTTGCGACAGTAAAAAATGAATTTTTGAATAATTTACTATAGAAAAGGCAATCCCTGGCGTAATTATAATTTGCGACAGTAAAAAATTATTTTTGGCAAAATTTACTATAGAAAAGGCAATCCCTGGCGTAATTAAAATTTGCGACACTAAAAAATTATTTTTTGAATAATTTACTATAGAAAAGGCAATCCCTGGCGTAATTAAGATTTGCGACAGTAAAAAATTATTTTTTGAATAATTCACTATAGAAAAGGCAATCCCTGGCGTAATTAAAATTTGAGACAGTAAAAAATGAATTTTTGAATAATTTACTATAGAAAGGCAATCCCTGGCGTAATTAAAATTTGCAACAGTAAAAAATTATTTTTGGCAAAATTTACTATAGAAAAGGCAATCCCTGGCGTAATTAAAATTTGCGACACTAAAAAATTATTTTTTGAATAATTTACTATAGAAAAGGCAATCCCTGGCGTAATTAAAATTTGCGACAGTAAAATATTATTTTTTGAATAATATACTATAGAAAAGGCAATCCCTGGCGTAATTAAAATTTGCGACAGTAAAAAATTATTTTTTGAATAATTTACTATAGAAAAGGCAATCCCTGGCGTAATTAAAATTTGCGACACTAGACAATTATTTTTTGCAAAATTTACTATACAAAAGGCAATCCCTGGCGTATTTAAAATTTGCGACAGTAAAAAATTATTTTTTGCAAAATTTACTATAGAAAAGGCAATCCCTGGCGTAATTAAAACTTGCGACAGTATAAAATTATTTTTTGAATAATTTACTATAGAAAAGGCAATCCCTGGCGTATTTAAAATTTGCGACACTAAAAAATTATTTTTTGAATAATTTACTATAGAAAAGGCAATCCCTGGCGTAATTATAATTTGCGACAATAAAAAATTATTTTTTGCAAAATTTACTATAGAAAAGGCAATCCCTGGCGTAATTAAAATTTGCGACACTAAAAAATTATTTTTGAATAATTTACTATAGAAAAGGCAATCCCTGGCGTAATTAAAATTTGAGACAGTAAAAAATGAATTTTTGAAAAATTTACTATAGAAAAGGCAATCCCTGGCGTATTTAAAATTTGCGACAGTAAAAAATTATTTTTTGAATAATTTACTATAGAAAAGGCAATCCCTGGCGTAATTAAAATTTGAGACAGTAAAAAATGAATTTCTGAATAATTTACTATAGAAAAGGCAATCCCTGGCGTAGTTAAAATTTGCAACAGTAAAAAATTATTTTTTGAATAATTTACTATAGGAAAGGCAATCCCTGGCGTAATTAAAATTTGAGACAGTAAAAAATGAATTTTTGAATAATTTACTATAGAAAAGGCAATCCCTGGCGTAATTAAAATTTGCAACAGTAAAAAATTATTTTTTGAATAATTTACTATACAAAAGGCAATCCCTGGCGTAATTAAAATTTGAGACAGTAAAAAATGAATTTTTGAATAATTTACTATAGAAAAGGCAATCCCTGGCGTAATTAAAATTTGCAACAGTAAAAAATTATTTTTTGAATAATTTACTATACAAAAGACAATCCCTGGCGTAATTAAAATTTGCAACAGTAAAAAATAATTTTTTGAATAATTTACTGTAGAAAAGGCAATCCCTGGCGTAATTAAAACTTGCGACAGTATAAAATTATTTTTTGAATAATTTACTATAGAAAAGGCAATCCCTGGCGTATTTAAAATTTGAGACAGTAAAAAATGAACTTTTGAATTATTTACTATAGAAAAGGCAATCCCTGGCGTAGTTAAAATTTGAGACAGTAAAAAATGAATTTTTGAATAATTTACTATAGAAAAGGCAATCCCTGGCGTAATTAAAATTTGAGACAGTAAAAAATTAATTTTTGAATAATTTACTATAGAAATGGCAATCCCTGGCGTAATTAAAATTTGCGACAGTAAAAAATTATTTTTTGAATAATTTACTATAGAAAAGGCAATCCCTGGCGTAATTAAAATTTGCGACAGTAAAAAATTATTTTTTGAATAATTTACTATAGAAAAGGCAATCCCTGGCGTAATTAAAATTTGCGACACTAAAAAATTATTTTTTGAATAATTTACTATAGAAAAGGCAATCCCTGGCGTAATTAAAATTTGCAACAGTAAAAAATTATTTTTTGAATAATTTACTATAGGAAAGGCAATCCCTGGCGTAATTATAATTTCCGACAGTATAAAATGAATTTTTGAATAATTTACTATAGAAAAGGCAATCCCTGGCGTAATTAAAATTTGCGACAGTAAAAAATTATTTTTGAATAATTTACTATAGAAAAGGCAATCCCTGGCGTAATTAAAATTTGCAACAGTAAAAAATTATTTTTTGAATAATTTACTATACAAAAGGCAATCCCTGGCGTAATTAAAATTTGCAACAGTAAAAAATAATTTTTTGAATAATTTACTGTAGAAAAGGCAATCCCTGGCGTAATTAAAATTTGCGACAGTAAAAAATTATTTTTTGAATAATTTACTATAGAAAAGGCAATCCCTGGCGTAATTAAAATTTGAGACAGTAAAAAATGAATTTTTGAATAATTTACTATAGAAAAGGCAATCCCTGGCGTAATTAAAATTTGCGACAGTAAAAAATTATTTTTTGAATAATTTACTATAGAAAAGGCAATCCCTGGCGTAATTAAAATTTGAGACAGTATAAAATTATTTTGTGAAAAATTTACTATAGAAAAGGAAATCCCTGGCGTAATTAAAATTTGCGACACTAAAAAATTATTTTTTGAATAATTTACTATAGAAAAGGCAATCCCTGGCGTAATTAAAAGTTGCGACAGTAAAAAATTATTTTTTGAATAATTTACTATAGAAAGGCAATCCCTGGCGTAATTAAAATTTGCGACAGTAAAAAATTATTTTTTGAATAATTTACTATAGAAAAGGCAATCCCTGGCGTAATTAAAATTTGCAACAGTAAAAAATTATTTTTTGAATAATTTACTATAGAAAAGGCAATCCCTGGCGTAATTAAAATTTGCGACAGCAAAAAATTTTTTTTTTGCAAAATTTACTATAGAAAAGGCAATCCCTGGCGTAATTAAAACTTGCGACAGTATAAAATTATTTTTTGAATAATTTACTATAGAAAAGGCAATCCCTGGCGTATTTAAAATTTGAGACAGTAAAAAATGAACTTTTGAATAATTTACTATAGAAAAGGCAATCCCTGGCGTAATTAAAATTTGAGACAGTAAAAAATTAATTTTTGAATAATTTACTATAGAAAAGGCAATCCCTGGCGTAATTATAATTTGCGACAGTATAAAATTATTTTTTGAATAATTTACTATAGAAAAGGCAATCCCTGGCGTAATTAAAATTTGCGACAGTAAAAAATGAATTTTTGAATAATTTACTATAGAAAAGGCAATCCCTGGCGTAATTATAATTTGCGACAGTAAAAAATTATTTTTGGCAAAATTTACTATAGAAAAGGCAATCCCTGGCGTAATTAAAATTTGCGACACTAAAAAATTATTTTTTGAATAATTTACTATAGAAAAGGCAATCCCTGGCGTAATTAAAATTTGCAACAGTAAAAAATTATTTTTTGAATAATTTGCTATAGAAAAGGCAATCCCTGGCGTAATTAAAATTTGCAACAGTAAAAAATTATTTTTTGAATAATTTACTATACAAAAGGCAATCCCTGGCGTAATTAAAATTTGCGACAGTAAAAAATTATTTTTTGAATAATTTACTATAGAAAAGGCAATCCCTGGCGTATTTAAAATTTGCGACAGTAAAAAATTAATTTTTGAATAATTTACTATAGAAAAGGCAATCCCTGGCGTAATTAAAATTTGCGACAGTAAAAAATTAATTTTTGAATAATTTACTATAGAAAAGGCAATCCCTGGCGTATTTAAAATTTGCAACAGTAAAAAATTATTTTTTGAATAATTTACTATAGAAAGGCAATCCCTGGCGTAATTAAAATTTGAGACAGTAAAAAATGAATTTTTGAATAATTTACTATAGAAAAGGCAATCCCTGGCGTAATTAAAATTTGAGACAGTAAAAAAATATTTTTTGAATAATTTACTATAGAAAAGGCAATCCCTGGCGTAATTATAATTTGCGACAGTATAAAATTATTTTTTGAATAATTTACTATAGAAAAGGCAATCCCTGGCGTAATTAAAATTTGCGACAGTAAAAAATGAATTTTTGAATAATTTACTATAGAAAAGGCAATCCCTGGCGTAATTATAATTTGCGACAGTAAAAAATTATTTTTGGCAAAATTTACTATAGAAAAGGCAATCCCTGGCGTAATTAAAATTTGCGACACTAAAAAATTATTTTTTGAATAATTTACTATAGAAAAGGCAATCCCTGGCGTAATTAAAATTTGCGACAGTAAAAAATTAATTTTTGAATAATTTACTATAGAAAAGGCAATCCCTGGCGTATTTAAAATTTGAGACAGTAAAAAATGAACTTTTGAATAATTTACTATAGAAAAGGCAATCCCTGGCGTAATTAAAATTTGAGACAGTAAAAAATGAATTTTTGAATAATTTACTATAGAAAAGGCAATCCCTGGCGTAATTAAAATTTGAGACAGTAAAAAATTAATTTTTGAATAATTTACTATAGAAAAGGCAATCCCTGGCGTAATTATAATTTGCGACAGTATAAAATTATTTTTTGAATAATTTACTATAGAAAAGGCAATCCCTGGCGTAATTAAAATTTGCGACAGTAAAAAATGAATTTTTGAATAATTTACTATAGAAAAGGCAATCCCTGGCGTAATTATAATTTGCGACAGTAAAAAATTATTTTTGGCAAAATTTACTATAGAAAAGGCAATCCCTGGCGTAGTTAAAATTTGCGACACTAAAAAATTATTTTTTGAATAATTTACTATAGAAAAGGCAATCCCTGGCGTAATTAAGATTTGCGACAGTAAAAAATTATTTTTTGAATAATTCACTATAGAAAAGGCAATCCCTGGCGTATTTAAAATTTGCAACAGTAAAAAATTATTTTTTGAATAATTTACTATAGAAAAGGCAATCCCTGGCGTAATTAAAATTTGAGACAGTAAAAAATGAACTTTTGAATAATTTACTATAGAAAAGGCAATCCCTGGCGTAATTAAAATTTGAGACAGTAAAAAATTAATTTTTGAATAATTTACTATAGAAAAGGCAATCCCTGGCGTAATTATAATTTGCGACAGTATAAAATTATTTTTTGAATAATTTACTATAGAAAAGGCAATCCCTGGCGTAATTAAAATTTGCGACAGTAAAAAATGAATTTTTGAATAATTTACTATAGAAAAGGCAATCCCTGGCGTAATTATAATTTGCGACAGTAAAAAATTATTTTTGGCAAAATTTACTATAGAAAAGGCAATCCCTGGCGTAATTAAAATTTGCGACACTAAAAAATTATTTTTTGAATAATTTACTATAGAAAAGGCAATCCCTGGCGTAATTAAGATTTGCGACAGTAAAAATTATTTTTTGAATAATTCACTATAGAAAAGGCAATCCCTGGCGTAATTAAAATTTGAGACAGTAAAAAATGAATTTTTGAATAATTTACTATAGAAAGGCAATCCCTGGCGTAATTAAAATTTGCAACAGTAAAAAATTATTTTTGGCAAAATTTACTATAGAAAAGGCAATCCCTGGCGTAATTAAAATTTGCGACACTAAAAAATTATTTTTTGAATAATTTACTATAGAAAAGACAATCCCTGGCGTAATTAAAATTTGCGACAGTAAAATATTATTTTTTGAATAATATACTATAGAAAAGGCAATCCCTGGCGTAATTAAAATTTGCGACAGTAAAAAATTATTTTTTGAATAATTTACTATAGAAAAGGCAATCCCTGGCGTAATTAAAATTTGCGACACTAGACAATTATTTTTTGCAAAATTTACTATACAAAAGGCAATCCCTGGCGTATTTAAAATTTGCGACAGTAAAAAATTATTTTTTGCAAAATTTACTATAGAAAAGGCAATCCCTGGCGTAATTAAAACTTGCGACAGTATAAAATTATTTTTTGAATAATTTACTATAGAAAAGGCAATCCCTGGCGTATTTAAAATTTGCGACACTAAAAAATTATTTTTTGAATAATTTACTATAGAAAAGGCAATCCCTGGCGTAATTATAATTTGCGACAATAAAAAATTATTTTTTGCAAAATTTACTATAGAAAAGGCAATCCCTGGCGTAATTAAAATTTGCGACACTAAAAAATTATTTTTTGAATAATTTACTATAGAAAAGGCAATCCCTGGCGTAATTAAAATTTGAGACAGTAAAAAATGAATTTTTGAAAAATTTACTATAGAAAAGGCAATCCCTGGCGTATTTAAAATTTGCGACAGTAAAAAATTATTTTTTGAATAATTTACTATAGAAAAGGCAATCCCTGGCGTAATTAAAATTTGAGACAGTAAAAAATGAATTTCTGAATAATTTACTATAGAAAAGGCAATCCCTGGCGTAGTTAAAATTTGCAACAGTAAAAAATTATTTTTTGAATAATTTACTATAGAAAAGGCAATCCCTGGCGTAATTAAAATTTGAGACAGTAAAAAATGAATTTTTGAATAATTTACTATAGAAAAGGCAATCCCTGGCGTAATTAAAATTTGCAACAGTAAAAAATTATTTTTTGAATAATTTACTATACAAAAGGCAATCCCTGGCGTAATTAAAATTTGAGACAGTAAAAAATGAATTTTTGAATAATTTACTATAGAAAAGGCAATCCCTGGCGTAATTAAAATTTGCAACAGTAAAAAATTATTTTTTGAATAATTTACTATACAAAAGACAATCCCTGGCGTAATTAAAATTTGCAACAGTAAAAAATAATTTTTTGAATAATTTACTGTAGAAAAGGCAATCCCTGGCGTAATTAAAATTTGCGACAGCAAAAAATTATTTTTTGAATAATTTACTATAGAAAAGGCAATCCCTGGCGTAATTAAAATTTGAGACAGTAAAAAATGAATTTTTGAATAATTTACTATAGAAAAGGCAATCCCTGGCGTAATTAAAATTTGCGACAGTAAAAAATTATTTTTTGAATAATTTACTATAGAAAAGGCAATCCCTGGCGTAATTAAAATTTGAGACAGTATAAAATTATTTTTTGAAAAATTTACTATAGAAAAGGCAATCCCTGGCGTAATTAAAATTTGCGACAGTAAAAAATTATTTTTTGAATAATTTACTATAGAAAAGGCAATCCCTGGCGTAATTAAAATTTGCGACAGTAAAAAATTATTTTTTGAATAATTTACTATAGAAAGGCAATCCCTGGCGTAATTAAAATTTGCGACAGTAAAAAATTATTTTTTGAATAATTTACTATAGAAAAGGCAATCCCTGGCGTAATTAAAATTTGCAACAGTAAAAAATTATTTTTTGAATAATTTACTATAGAAAAGGCAATCCCTGGCGTAATTAAAATTTGCGACAGCAAAAAATTTTTTTTTGCAAAATTTACTATAGAAAAGGCAATCCCTGGCGTAATTAAAACTTGCGACAGTATAAAATTATTTTTTGAATAATTTACTATAGAAAAGGCAATCCCTGGCGTATTTAAAATTTGAGACAGTAAAAAATGAACTTTTGAATAATTTACTATAGAAAAGGCAATCCCTGGCGTAATTAAAATTTGAGACAGTAAAAAATGAATTTTTGAATAATTTACTATAGAAAAGGCAATCCCTGGCGTAATTAAAATTTGAGACAGTAAAAAATTAATTTTTGAATAATTTACTATAGAAATGGCAATCCCTGGCGTAATTAAAATTTGCGACAGTAAGAAATTATTTTTTGAATAATTTACTATAGAAAAGGCAATCCCTGGCGTAATTAAAATTTGCGACAGTAAAAAATTATTTTTTGAATAATTTACTATAGAAAAGGCAATCCCTGGCGTAATTAAAATTTGCGACACTAAAAAATTATTTTTTGAATAATTTACTATAGAAAAGGCAATCCCTGGCGTAATTAAAATTTGCAACAGTAAAAAATTATTTTTTGAATAATTTACTATAGGAAAGGCAATCCCTGGCGTAATTATAATTTCCGACAGTATAAAATGAATTTTTGAATAATTTACTATAGAAAAGGCAATCCCTGGCGTAATTAAAATTTGCGACAGTAAAAAATTATTTTTTGAATAATTTACTATAGAAAAGGCAATCCCTGGCGTAATTAAAATTTGCAACAGTAAAAAATTATTTTTTGAATAATTTACTATACAAAAGGCAATCCCTGGCGTAATTAAAATTTGCAACAGTAAAAAATAATTTTTTGAATAATTTACTGTAGAAAAGGCAATCCCTGGCGTAATTAAAATTTGCGACAGTAAAAAATTATTTTTTGAATAATTTACTATAGAAAAGGCAATCCCTGGCGTAATTAAAATTTGAGACAGTAAAAAATGAATATTTGAATAATTTACTACAGAAAAGGCAATCCCTGGCGTAATTAAAATTTGCGACAGTAAAAAATTATTTTTTGAATAATTTACTATAGAAAAGGCAATCCCTGGCGTAATTAAAATTTGAGACAGTATAAAATTATTTTGTGAAAAATTTACTATAGAAAAGGAAATCCCTGGCGTAATTAAAATTTGTGACACTAAAAAATTATTTTTTGAATAATTTACTATAGAAAAGGCAATCCTTGGCGTAATTAAAATTTGCGACAGTAAAAAATTATTTTTTGAATAATTTACTATAGAAAGGCAATCCCTGGCGTAATTAAAATTTGCGACAGTAAAAAATTATTTTTTGAATAATTTACTATAGAAAAGGCAATCCCTGGCGTAATTAAAATTTGCAACAGTAAAAAATTATTTTTTGAATAATTTACTATAGAAAAGGCAATCCCTGGCGTAATTAAAATTTGCGACAGCAAAAAATTTTTTTTTTGCAAAATTTACTATAGAAAAGGCAATCCCTGGCGTAATTAAAATTTGCGACACTAAAAAATTATTTTTTGAATAATTTACTATAGAAAAGGCAATCCCTGGCGTAATTAAAATTTGCAACAGTAAAAAATTATTTTTTGAATAATTTACTATAGGAAAGGCAATCCCTGGCGTAATTATAATTTCCGACAGTATAAAATGAATTTTTGAATAATTTACTATAGAAAAGGCAATCCCTGGCGTAATTAAAATTTGCGACAGTAAAAAATTATTTTTTGAATAATTTACTATAGAAAAGGCAATCCCTGGCGTAATTAAAATTTGCAACAGTAAAAAATTATTTTTTGAATAATTTACTATACAAAAGGCAATCCCTGGCGTAATTAAAATTTGCAACAGTAAAAAATAATTTTTTGAATAATTTACTGTAGAAAAGGCAATCCCTGGCGTAATTAAAATTTGCGACAGTAAAAAATTATTTTTTGAATAATTTACTATAGAAATGGCAATCCCTGGCGTAATTAAAATTTGCGACAGTAAGAAATTATTTTTTGAATAATTTACTATAGAAAAGGCAATCCCTGGCGTAATTAAAATTTGCGACAGTAAAAAATTATTTTTTGAATAATTTACTATAGAAAAGGCAATCCCTGGCGTAATTAAAATTTGCGACACTAAAAAATTATTTTTTGAATAATTTACTATAGAAAAGGCAATCCCTGGCGTAATTAAAATTTGCAACAGTAAAAAATTATTTTTTGAATAATTTACTATAGGAAAGGCAATCCCTGGCGTAATTATAATTTCCGACAGTATAAAAATGAATTTTTGAATAATTTACTATAGAAAAGGCAATCCCTGGCGTAATTAAAATTTGCGACAGTAATAAATTATTTTTTGAATAATTTACTATAGAAAAGGCAATCCCTGGCGTAATTAAAATTTGCAACAGTAAAAAATTATTTTTTGAATAATTTACTATACAAAAGGCAATCCCTGGCGTAATTAAAATTTGCAACAGTAAAAAATAATTTTTGAATAATTTACTGTAGAAAAGGCAATCCCTGGCGTAATTAAAATTTGCGACAGTAAAAAATTATTTTTTGAATAATTTACTATAGAAAAGGCAATCCCTGGCGTAATTAAAATTTGAGACAGTAAAAAATGAATTTTTGAATAATTTACTATAGAAAAGGCAATCCCTGGCGTAATTAAAATTTGCGACAGTAAAAAATTATTTTTTGAATAATTTACTATAGAAAAGGCAATCCCTGGCGTAATTAAAATTTGAGACAGTATAAAATTATTTTGTGAAAAATTTACTATAGAAAAGGAAATCCCTGGCGTAATTAAAATTTGTGACACTAAAAAATTATTTTTTGAATAATTTACTATAGAAAAGGCAATCCTTGGCGTAATTAAAATTTGCGACAGTAAAAAATTATTTTTTGAATAATTTACTATAGAAAGGCAATCCCTGGCGTAATTAAAATTTGCGACAGTAAAAAATTATTTTTTGAATAATTTACTATAGAAAAGGCAATCCCTGGCGTATTTAAAATTTGCGACACTAAAAAATTATTTTTTGAATAATTTACTATAGAAAAGGCAATCCCTGGCGTAATTATAATTTGCGACAATAAAAAATTATTTTTTGCAAAATTTACTATAGAAAAGGCAATCCCTGGCGTAATTAAAATTTGCGACACTAAAAAATTATTTTTTGAATAATTTACTATAGAAAAGGCAATCCCTGGCGTAATTAAATTTGAGACAGTAAAAAATGAATTTTTGAAAAATTTACTATAGAAAAGGCAATCCCTGGCGTATTTAAAATTTGCGACAGTAAAAAATTATTTTTTGAATAATTTACTATAGAAAAGGCAATCCCTGGCGTAATTGAAATTTGAGACAGTAAAAAATGAATTTCTGAATAATTTACTATAGAAAAGGCAATCCCTGGCGTAGTTAAAATTTGCAACAGTAAAAAATTATTTTTTGAATAATTTACTATAGAAAAGGCAATCCCTGGCGTAATTAAAATTTGAGACAGTAAAAAATGAATTTTTGAATAATTTACTATAGAAAAGGCAATCCCTGGCGTAATTAAAATTTGCAACAGTAAAAAATTATTTTTTGAATAATTTACTATACAAAAGGCAATCCCTGGCGTAATTAAAATTTGAGACAGTAAAAAATGAATTTTTGAATAATTTACTATAGAAAAGGCAATCCCTGGCGTAATTAAAATTTGCAACAGTAAAAAATTATTTTTTGAATAATTTACTATACAAAAGACAATCCCTGGCGTAATTAAAATTTGCAACAGTAAAAAATAATTTTTTGAATAATTTACTGTAGAAAAGGCAATCCCTGGCGTAATTAAAATTTGCGACAGCAAAAAATTATTTTTTGAATAATTTACTATAGAAAAGGCAATCCCTGGCGTAATTAAAATTTGAGACAGTAAAAAATGAATTTTTGAATAATTTACTATAGAAAAGGCAATCCCTGGCGTAATTAAAATTTGCGACAGTAAAAAATTATTTTTTGAATAATTTACTATAGAAAAGGCAATCCCTGGCGTAATTAAAATTTGAGACAGTATAAAATTATTTTTTGAAAAATTTACTATAGAAAAGGCAATCCCTGGCGTAATTAAAATTTGCGACAGTAAAAAATTATTTTTTGAATAATTTACTATAGAAAAGGCAATCCCTGGCGTAATTAAAATTTGCGACAGTAAAAAATTATTTTTTGAATAATTTACTATAGAAAAGGCAATCCCTGGCGTAATTAAAATTTGCGACAGTAAAAAATTATTTTTTGAATAATTTACTATAGAAAAGGCAATCCCTGGCGTAATTAAAATTTGCAACAGTAAAAAATTATTTTTTGAATAATTTACTATAGAAAAGGCAATCCCTGGCGTAATTAAAATTTGCGACAGCAAAAAATTTTTTTTTGCAAAATTTACTATAGAAAAGGCAATCCCTGGCGTAATTAAAACTTGCGACAGTATAAAATTATTTTTTGAATAATTTACTATAGAAAAGGCAATCCCTGGCGTATTTAAAATTTGAGACAGTAAAAAATGAACTTTTGAATAATTTACTATAGAAAAGGCAATCCCTGGCGTAATTAAAATTTGAGACAGTAAAAAATGAATTTTTGAATAATTTACTATAGAAAAGGCAATCCCTGGCGTAATTAAAATTTGAGACAGTAAAAAATTAATTTTTGAATAATTTACTATAGAAATGGCAATCCCTGGCGTAATTAAAATTTGCGACAGTAAGAAATTATTTTTTGAATAATTTACTATAGAAAAGGCAATCCCTGGCGTAATTAAAATTTGCGACAGTAAAAAATTATTTTTTGAATAATTTACTATAGAAAAGGCAATCCCTGGCGTAATTAAAATTTGCGACACTAAAAAATTATTTTTTGAATAATTTACTATAGAAAAGGCAATCCCTGGCGTAATTAAAATTTGCAACAGTAAAAAATTATTTTTTGAATAATTTACTATAGGAAAGGCAATCCCTGGCGTAATTATAATTTCCGACAGTATAAAATGAATTTTTGAATAATTTACTATAGAAAAGGCAATCCCTGGCGTAATTAAAATTTGCGACAGTAAAAAATTATTTTTTGAATAATTTACTATAGAAAAGGCAATCCCTGGCGTAATTAAAATTTGCAACAGTAAAAAATTATTTTTTGAATAATTTACTATACAAAAGGCAATCCCTGGCGTAATTAAAATTTGCAACAGTAAAAAATAATTTTTTGAATAATTTACTGTAGAAAAGGCAATCCCTGGCGTAATTAAAATTTGCGACAGTAAAAAATTATTTTTTGAATAATTTACTATAGAAAAGGCAATCCCTGGCGTAATTAAAATTTGAGACAGTAAAAAATGAATTTTTGAATAATTTACTATAGAAAAGGCAATCCCTGGCGTAATTAAAATTTGCGACAGTAAAAAATTATTTTTTGAATAATTTACTATAGAAAAGGCAATCCCTGGCGTAATTAAAATTTGAGACAGTATAAAATTATTTTGTGAAAAATTTACTATAGAAAAGGAAATCCCTGGCGTAATTAAAATTTGTGACACTAAAAAATTATTTTTTGAATAATTTACTATAGAAAAGGCAATCCTTGGCGTAATTAAAATTTGCGACAGTAAAAAATTATTTTTTGAATAATTTACTATAGAAAGGCAATCCCTGGCGTAATTAAAATTTGCGACAGTAAAAAATTATTTTTTGAATAATTTACTATAGAAAAGGCAATCCCTGGCGTAATTAAAATTTGCAACAGTAAAAAATTATTTTTTGAATAATTTACTATAGAAAAGGCAATCCCTGGCGTAATTAAAATTTGCGACAGCAAAAAATTTTTTTTTTGCAAAATTTACTATAGAAAAGGCAATCCCTGGCGTAATTAAAACTTGCGACAGTATAAAATTATTTTTTGAATAATTTACTATAGAAAAGGCAATCCCTGGCGTATTTAAAATTTGAGACAGTAAAAAATGAACTTTTGAATAATTTACTATAGAAAAGGCAATCCCTGGCGTAATTAAAATTTGAGACAGTAAAAAATTAATTTTTGAATAATTTACTATAGAAAAGGCAATCCCTGGCGTAATTATAATTTGCGACAGTATAAAATTATTTTTTGAATAATTTACTATAGAAAAGGCAATCCCTGGCGTAATTAAAATTTGCGACAGTAAAAAATGAATTTTTGAATAATTTACTATAGAAAAGGCAATCCCTGGCGTAATTATAATTTGCGACAGTAAAAAATTATTTTTGGCAAAATTTACTATAGAAAAGGCAATCCCTGGCATAATTAAAATTTGCGACACTAAAAAATTATTTTTTGAATAATTTACTATAGAAAAGGCAATCCCTGGCGTAATTAAAATTTGCAACAGTAAAAAATTATTTTTTGAATAATTTGCTATAGAAAAGGCAATCCCTGGCGTAATTAAAATTTGCAACAGTAAAAAATTATTTTTTGAATAATTTACTATACAAAAGGCAATCCCTGGCGTAATTAAAATTTGCGACAGTAAAAAATTATTTTTTGAATAATTTACTATAGAAAAGGCAATCCCTGGCGTAATTAAAATTTGCGACAGCAAAAAATTTTTTTTTTGCAAAATTTACTATAGAAAAGGCAATCCCTGGCGTAATTAAAACTTGCGACAGTATAAAATTATTTTTTGAATAATTTACTATAGAAAAGGCAATCCCTGGCGTATTTAAAATTTGAGACAGTAAAAAATGAACTTTTGAATAATTTACTATAGAAAAGGCAATCCCTGGCGTAATTAAAATTTGAGACAGTAAAAAATTAATTTTTGAATAATTTACTATAGAAAAGGCAATCCCTGGCGTAATTATAATTTGCGACAGTATAAAATTATTTTTTGAATAATTTACTATAGAAAAGGCAATCCCTGGCGTAATTAAAATTTGCGACAGTAAAAAATGAATTTTTGAATAATTTACTATAGAAAAGGCAATCCCTGGCGTAATTATAATTTGCGACAGTAAAAAATTATTTTTGGCAAAATTTACTATAGAAAAGGCAATCCCTGGCGTAATTAAAATTTGCGACACTAAAAAATTATTTTTTGAATAATTTACTATAGAAAAGGCAATCCCTGGCGTAATTAAAATTTGCAACAGTAAAAAATTATTTTTTGAATAATTTGCTATAGAAAAGGCAATCCCTGGCGTAATTAAAATTTGCAACAGTAAAAAATTATTTTTTGAATAATTTGCTATACAAAAGGCAATCCCTGGCGTAATTAAAATTTGCGACAGTAAAAAATTATTTTTTGAATAATTTACTATAGAAAAGGCAATCCCTGGCGTATTTAAAATTTGCGACAGTAAAAAATTAATTTTTGAATAATTTACTATAGAAAAGGCAATCCCTGGCGTAATTAAAATTTGCGACAGTAAAAAATTAATTTTTGAATAATTTACTATAGAAAAGGCAATCCCTGGCGTATTTAAAATTTGCAACAGTAAAAAATTATTTTTTGAATAATTTACTATAGAAAGGCAATCCCTGGCGTAATTAAAATTTGAGACAGTAAAAAATGAATTTTTGAATAATTTACTATAGAAAAGGCAATCCCTGGCGTATTTAAAATTTGCGACAGTAAAAAATTAATTTTTGAATAATTTACTATAGAAAAGGCAATCCCTGGCGTAATTAAAATTTGCGACAGTAAAAAATTATTTATTGAATAATTTACTATAGAAAAGGCAATCCCTGGCGTATTTAAAATTTGCAACAGTAAAAAATTATTTTTTTGAATAATTTACTATAGAAAAGGCAATCCCTGGCGTAATTAAAATTTGAGACAGTAAAAAATTATTTTTTGAATAATTTACTATAGAAAAGGCAATCCCTGGCGTAATTAAAATTTGCGACAGTAAAAAATTATTTTTTGAATAATTTACTATAAAAAAGGCAATCCCTGGCGTATTTAAAATTTGCGACAGTAAAAAATTAATTTTTGAATAATTTACTATAGAAAAGGCAATCCCTGGCGCAATTATAATTTGCGACAGTAAAAAATTATTTTTTGAATAATTTACTATAGAAAAGGCAATCCCTGGCGTATTTAAAATTTGCAACAGTAAAAAATTATTTTTTGAATAATTTACTATAGAAAAGGCAATCCCTGGCGTAATTAAAATTTGCGACAGTAAAAAAATAATTTTTGAATAATTTACTATAGGAAAGGCAATCCCTGGCGTAATTAAAATTTGCAACAGTAAAAAATTATTTTTTGAAAAATTTACTATAGAAAAGACAATCCCTGGCGTAATTAAAATTTGCGACACTAAAAAATTATTTTTTGAATAATTTACTATAGAAAAGGCAATCCCTGGCGTAATTGAAATTTGCCACAGTAAAAAATTATTTTTTGAATAATTTACTATAGAAATGGCAATCCCTGGCGTAATTAAAATTTGAGACAGTAAAAAATGAATTTTTGAATAATTTACTATAGAAAAGGCAATCCCTGGCGTAGTTAAAATTTGCAACAGTAAAAAATTATTTTTTGAATAATTTACTATAGAAAAGGCAATCCCTGGCGTAATTATAATTTGCGACAGTAAAAAATTATTTTTAGCAAAATTTACTATAGAAAAGGCAATCCGTGGCGTAATTAAAATTTGCGACACTAAAAAATTATTTTTTGGATAATTTACTATAGAAAAGGCAATCCCTGGCGTAATTAAAATTTGCGACAGTAAAAAATTATTTTTTGAATAATTTACTATAGAAAAGGCAATCCCTGGCGTAATTAAAATTTGAGACAGTATAAAATTATTTTTTGAATAATTTACTATAGAAAAGGTAATCCCTGGCGTAATTAAAATTTGCGACACTAAAAAATTATTTTTTGAATAATTTACTATAGAAATGGCAATCCCTGGCGTAATTAAAATTTGCGACAGTAAAAAATAATTTTTTGAATAATTTACTATAGAAAAGGCAATCCCTGGCGTAATTAAAATTTGCGACAGTAAAAAATTATTTTTTGAATAATTTACTATAGAAAAGGCAATCCCTGGCGTAATTAAAATTTGCGACACTAAAAAATTATTTTTTGAATAATTTACTATAGAAAAGGCAATCCCTGGCGTAATTAAAATTTGCAACAGTAAAAAATTATTTTTTGAATAATTTACTATAGGAAAGGCAATCCCTGGCGTAATTATAATTTGCGACAGTATAAAATGAATTTTTGAATAATTTACTATAGAAAAGGCAATCCCTGGCGTAATTAAAATTTGCGACAGTAAAAAATTATTTTTTGAATAATTTACTATAGAAAAGGCAATCCCTGGCGTAATTAAAATTTGCAACAGTAAAAAATTATTTTTTGAATAATTTACTATACAAAAGGCAATCCCTGGCGTAATTAAAATTTGCAACAGTAAAAAATAATTTTTTGAATAATTTACTATAGAAAAGGCAATACCTGGCGTAATTAAAATTTGCGACAGTAAAAAATTATTTTTTGAATAATATACTATAGAAAAGGCAATCCCTGGCGTAATTAAAATTTGAGACAGTAAAAAATGAATTTTTGAATAATTTACTATAGAAAAGGCAATCCCTGGCGTAATTAAAATTTGCGACAGTAAAAAATTATTTTTTGAATAATTTACTATAGAAAAGGCAATCCCTGGCGTAATTAAAATTTGAGACAGTATAAAATTATTTTTTGAAAAATTTACTATAGAAAAGGCAATCCCTGGCGTAATTAAAATTTGCGACACTAAAAAATTATTTTTTGAATAATTTACTATAGAAAAGGCAATCCCTGGCGTAATTAAAATTTGCGACAGTAAAAAATTATTTTTTGAATAATTTACTATAGAAAGGCAATCCCTGGCGTAATTAAAATTTGCGACAGTAAAAAATTATTTTTTGAATAATTTACTATAGAAAAGGCAATCCCTGGCGTAATTAAAATTTCCGACACTAAAAAATTATTTTTTGAATAATTTACTATAGAAAAGGCAATCCCTGGCGTATTTAAAATTTGTGACAGAAAAAAATATTTTTTGAATAATTTACTATAGAAAAGGCAATCCCTGGCGTATTTAAAATTTGCAACAGTAAAAAATTATTTTTTGAATAATTTACTATAGAAAAGGCAATCCCTGGCGTAATTAAAATTTGAGACAGTAAAAAATAATTTTTTGAATAATTTACTATAGAAAAGGCAATCCCTGGCGTAATTAAAATTTGCAACAGTAAAAAATTATTTTTTGAATAATTTACTATAGAAAAGGTAATCCCTGGCGTAATTAAAATTTGAGACAGTAAAAAATGAATTTTTGAATAATTTACTATAGAAAAGGCAATCCCTGGCGTAATTAAAATTTGAGACAGTAAAAAATTAATTTTTGAATAATTTACTATAGAAAAGGCAATCCCTGGCGTAATTAAAATTTGAGACAGTAAAAAATTAATTTTTGAATAATTTACTATAGAAAAGGCAATCCCTGGCGTAATTAAAATTTGAGACAGTAAAAAATGAATTTTTGAATAATTTACTATAGAAAAGGCAATCCCTGGCGTATTTAAAATTTGTGACAGAAAAAATTATTTTTTGAATAATTTACTATAGAAAAGGCAATCCCTGGCGTAATTAAAATTTGAGACAGTAAAAAATGAATTTTTGAATAATTTACTATAGAAAAGGCAATCCCTGGCGTAGTTAAAATTTGCAACAGTAAAAAATTATTTTTTGAATAATTTACTATAGAAAAGGCAATCCCTGGCGTAATTATAATTTGCGACAGTAAAAAATTATTTTTAGCAAAATTTACTATAGAAAAGGCAATCCGTGGCGTAATTAAAATTTGCGACACTAAAAAATTATTTTTTGAATAATTTACTATAGAAAAGGCAATCCCTGGCGTAATTAAAATTTGCGACAGTAAAAAATTATTTTTTGAATAATTTACTATAGAAAAGGCAATCCCTGGCGTAATTAAAATTTGAGACAGTATAAAATTATTTTTTGAATAATTTACTATAGAAAAGGTAATCCCTGGCGTAATTAAAATTTGCGACACTAAAAAATTATTTTTTGAATAATTTACTATAGAAATGACAATCCCTGGCGTAATTAAAATTTGCGACAGTAAAAAATAATTTTTTGAATAATTTACTATAGAAAAGGCAATCCCTGGCGTAATTAAAATTTGCGACAGTAAAAAATTATTTTTTGAATAATTTACTATAGAAAAGGCAATACCTGGCGTAATTAAAATTTGCGACAGTAAAAAATTATTTTTTGAAAAATTTACTATAGAAAAGGCAATCCCTGGCGTAATTAAAATTTGAGACAGTATAAAATGAATTTTTGAATAATTTACTATAGAAAAGGCAATCCCTGGCGTAATTAAAATTTGCGACAGTAAAAAATTATTTTTTGAATAATTTACTATAGAAAAGGCAATCCCTGGCGTAATTAAAATTTGCGACAGTAAAAAATTTTTTTTTGAATAATTTACTATAGAAAAGGCAATCCCTGGCGTAATTAAAATTTGAGACAGTAAAAAATGAATTTTTGAATAATTTACTATAGAAAAGGCATTCCCTGGCGTAATTAAAATTTGCGACAGTAAAAAATTATTTTTTGAATAATTTACTATAGAAAAGGCAATCCCTGGCGTAATTAAAATTTGAGACAGTATAAAATTATTTTTTGAAAAATTTACTATAGAAAAGGCAATCCCTGGCGTAATTAAAATTTGCGACCCTAAAAAATTATTTTTTGAATAATTTACTATAGAAAAGGCAATCCCTGGCGTAATTAAAATTTGCGACAGTAAAAAATTATTTTTTGAATAATTTACTATAGAAAGGCAATCCCTGGCCTAATTAAAATTTGCGACAGTAAAAAATTATTTTTTGAATAATTTACTATAGAAAAGGCAATCCCTGGCGTAATTAAAATTTCCGACACTAAAAAAATTATTTTTTGAATAATTTACTATAGAAAAGGCAATCCCTGGCGTATTTAAAATTTGTGACAGAAAAAATTATTTTTTGAATAATTTACTATAGAAAAGGCAATCACTGGCGTATTTAAAATTTGCAACAGTAAAAAATTATTTTTTGAATAATTTACTATAGAAAAGGCAATCCCTGGCGTAATTAAAATTTGAGACAGTAAAAAATAATTTTTTGAATAATTTACTATAGAAAAGGCAATCCCTGGCGTAATTAAAATTTGCAACAGTAAAAAATTATTTTTTGAATAATTTACTATAGAAAAGGCAATCCCTGGCGTAATTAAAATTTGAGACAGTAAAAAATGAATTTTTGAATAATTTACTATAGAAAAGGCAATCCCTGGCGTAATTAAAATTTGAGACAGTAAAAAATTAATTTTTGAATAATTTACTATAGAAAAGGCAATCCCTGGCGTAATTATAATTTGCGACAGTATAAAATTAGTTTTTGAATAATTTACTATAGAAAAGGCAATCCCTGGCGTAATTAAAATTTGCGACAGTAAAAAATGAATTTTTGAATAATTTACTATAGAAAAGGCAATCCCTGGCGTAATTATAATTTGCGACAGTAAAAAATTATTTTTGGCAAAATTTACTATAGAAAAGGCAATCCCTGGCGTAATTAAAATTTGCGACACTAAAAAATTATTTTTTGAATAATTTACTATAGAAAAGGCAATCCCTGGAGTAATTAAGATTTGCGACAGTAAAAAATTATTTTTTGAATAATTCACTATAGAAAAGGCAATCCCTGGCGTAATTAAAATTTGAGACAGTAAAAAATGAATTTTTGAATAATTTACTATAGAAAGGCAATCCCTGGCGTAATTAAAATTTGCAACAGTAAAAAATTATTTTTGGCAAAATTTACTATAGAAAAGGCAATCCCTGGCGTAATTAAAATTTGCGACACTAAAAAATTATTTTTTGAATAATTTACTATAGAAAAGGCAATCCCTGGCGTAATTAAAATTTGCGACAGTAAAATATTATTTTTTGAATAATATACTATAGAAAAGGCAATCCCTGGCGTAATTAAAATTTGCGACAGTAAAAAATTATTTTTTGAATAATTTACTATAGAAAAGGCAATCCCTGGCGTAATTAAAATTTGCGACACTAGACAATTATTTTTTGCAAAATTTACTATACAAAAGGCAATCCCTGGCGTATTTAAAATTTGCGACAGTAAAAAATTATTTTTTGCAAAATTTACTATAGAAAAGGCAATCCCTGGCGTAATTAAAACTTGCGACAGTATAAAATTATTTTTTGAATAATTTACTATAGAAAAGGCAATCCCTGGCGTATTTAAAATTTGCGACACTAAAAAATTATTTTTTGAATAATTTACTATAGAAAAGGCAATCCCTGGCGTAATTATAATTTGCGACAGTAAAAAATTATTTTTGGCAAAATTTACTATAGAAAAGGCAATCCCTGGCGTAATTAAAATTTGCGACACTAAAAAATTATTTTTTGAATAATTTACTATAGAAAAGGCAATCCCTGGCGTAATTAAGATTTGCGACAGTAAAAAATTATTTTTTGAATAATTCACTATAGAAAAGGCAATCCCTGGCGTAATTAAAATTTGAGACAGTAAAAAATGAATTTTTGAATAATTTACTATAGAAAGGCATTCCCTGGCGTAATTAAAATTTGCAACAGTAAAAAATTATTTTTGGCAAAATTTACTATAGAAAAGGCAATCCCTGGCGTAATTAAAATTTGCGACACTAAAAAATTATTTTTTGAATAATTTACTATAGAAAAGGCAATCCCTGGCGTAATTAAAATTTGCGACAGTAAAATATTATTTTTTGAATAATATACTATAGAAAAGGCAATCCCTGGCGTAATTAAAATTTGCGACAGAAAAAAATTATTTTTTGAATAATTTACTATAGAAAAGGCAATCCCTGGCGTAATTAAAATTTGCGACACTAGACAATTATTTTTTGCAAAATTACTATACAAAAGGCAATCCCTGGCGTATTTTAAAATTTGCGACAGTAAAAAATTATTTTTTGCAAAATTTACTATAGAAAAGGCAATCCCTGGCGTAATTAAAACTTGCGACAGTATAAAATTATTTTTTGAATAATTTACTATAGAAAAGGCAATCCCTGGCGTATTTAAAATTTGCGACACTAAAAAATTATTTTTTGAATAATTTACTATAGAAAAGGCAATCCCTGGCGTAATTATAATTTGCGACAGTAAAAAATTATTTTTTGCAAAATTTACTATAGAAAAGGCAATCCCTGGCGTAATTAAAAATTTGCGACACTAAAAAATTATTTTTTGAATAATTTACTATAGAAAAGGCAATCCCTGGCGTAATTAAAATTTGAGACAGTAAAAAATGAATTTTTGAATAATTTACTATAGAAAAGGCAATCCCTGGCGTATTTAAAATTTGCGACAGTAAAAAATTATTTTTTGAATAATTTACTATAGAAAAGGCAATCCCTGGCGTAATTTAAATTTGAGACAGTAAAAAATTATTTTTTGAATAATTTACAATAGAAAAGGCAATCCCTGACGTAATTAAAATTTGAGACAGTAAAAAACTATTTTTTGAATAATTTACTATAGAAAAGGCAATCCCTGGCGTAATTAAAATTTGAGACAGTAAAAAATGAATTTCTGAATAATTTACTATAGAAAAGGCAATCCCTGGCGTAGTTAAAATTTGCAACAGTAAAAAATTATTTTTTGAATAATTTACTATAGAAAAGGCAATCCTGGCGTAATTATAATTTGCGATAGTAAAAAATTATTTTTGGCAAAATTTACTATAGAAAAGGCAATCCGTGGCGTAATTAAAATTTGCGGACACTAAAAAATTATTTTTTGAATAATTTACTATAGAAAAGGCAATCCCTGCGTAATTAAAATTTGCGACAGTAAAAAAATATTTTTTGAATAATTTACTATAGAAAAGGCAATCCCTGGCGTAATTAAAATTTGAGACAGTATAAAATTATTTTTTGAATAATTTACTATAGAAAAGGCAATCCCTGGCGTAATTAAAATTTGCGACACTGAAAAATTATTTTTTGAATAATTTACTATAGAAATGGCAATCCCTGGCGTAATTAAAATTTGCGACAGTAAAAAATTATTTTTTGAATAATTTACTATAGAAAAGGCAATCCCTGGCGTAATTAAAATTTGCGACAGTAAAAAATTATTTTTTGAATAATTTACTATAAAAAAGGCAATCCCTGGCGTAATTAAAATTTGCGACACTAAAAAATTATTTTTTGAATAATTTACTATAGAAAAGGCAATCCCTGTCGTAATTAAAATTTGCAACAGTAAAAAATTATTTTTTGAATAATTTACTATAGGAAAAGGCAATCCCTGGCGTAATTATAATTTGCGACAGTATAAAATGAATTTTTGAATAATTTACTATAGAAAAGGTAATCCCTGGCGTAATTAAAATTTGCGACAGTAAAAAATTATGTTTTGAATAATTTACTATAGAAAAGGCAATCCCTGGCGTAATTAAAATTTGCAACAGTAAAAAATTATTTTTTGAATAATTTACTATACGAAAGGCAATCCCTGGCGTAATTAAAATTTGCGACAGTAAAAAATTATTTTTTGAATAATTTACTATAGAAAAGGCAATCCCTGGCGTATTTAAAATTTGCGACAGTAAAAAATTAATTTTTGAATAATTTACTATAGAAAAGGCAATCCCTGGCGTAATTAAAATTTGCGACAGTAAAAAATGAATTTTTGAATAATTTACTATAGAAAAGGCAATCCCTGGCGTATTTAAAATTTGCAACAGTAAAAAATTATTTTTTGAATAATTAACTATAGAAAACGCAATCGCCCTGGCGTAATTAAAATTTGATACAGTAAAAAATGAATTTTTGAATAATTTACTATAGAAAAGGCAATCCCTGGCGTAATTAAAATTTGCGACAGTAAAAAAATTATTTTTTGAATAATTTACTATAGAAAAGGCAATCCCTGGCGTAATTAAAATTTGCGACAGTAAAAAATTATTTTTTGAATAATTTACTATAGAAAAGGCAATCCCTGGCGTAACTAAAATTTGCGACAGTAAAAAATTATTTTTTGAATAATTTACTATAGAAAAGGCAATCCCTGGCTTAATTAAAATTTGAGACAGTAAAAAATGAATTTCTGAATAATTTACTATAGAAAAGGCAATCCCTGGCGTAGTTAAAATTTGCAACAGTAAAAAATTATTTTTTGAATAATTTACTATAGAAAAGGCAATCCCTGGCGTAATTATAATTTGCGATAGTAAAAAATTATTTTTGGCAAAATTTACTATAGAAAAGGCAATCCGTGGCGTAATTAAAATTTGCGACACTAAAAAATTATTTTTTGAATAATTTACTATAGAAAAGGCAATCCCTGGCGTAATTAAAATTTGCGACAGTAAAAAATTATTTTTTGAATAATTTACTATAGAAAAGGCAATCCCTGGCGTAATTAAAATTTGAGACAGTATAAAATTATTTTTTGAATAATTTACTATAGAAAAGGCAATCCCTGGCGTAATTAAAATTTGCGACACTGAAAAATTATTTTTTGAATAATTTACTATAGAAATGGCAATCCCTGGCGTAATTAAAATTTGCGACAGTAAAAAATTATTTTTTGAATAATTTACTATAGAAAAGGCAATCCCTGGCGTAATTAAAATTTGCGACAGTAAAAAATTATTTTTTGAATAATTTACTATAAAAAAGGCAATCCCTGGCGTAATTAAAATTTGCGACACTAAAAAATTATTTTTTGAATAATTTACTATAGAAAAGGCAATCCCTGTCGTAATTAAAATTTGCGACAGTAAAAAACTATTTTTTGAATAATTTACTATAGAAAAGGCAATCCCTGGCGTAATTAAAATTTGAGACAGTATAAAATTATTTTTTGAAAAATTTACTATAGAAAAGGCAATCCCTGGCGTAATTAAAATTTGCGACAGTAAAAAATTATTTTTTGAATAATTTACTATAGAAAAGGCAATCCTTGGCGTAATTAAAATTTGAGACAGTATAAAATTATTTTTTGAATAATTTACTATAGAAAAGGTAATCCCTGGCGTAATTAAAATTTGCGACACTAAAAAATTATTTTTTGAATAATTTACTATAGAAAAGGCAATCCCTGGCGTAATTAAAATTTGCGACAGTAAAAAATTATTTTTTGAATAATTTACTATAGAAAAGGCAATCCCTGGCGTAATTAAAATTTGAGACAGTATAAAATTATTTTTTGAATAATTTACTATAGAAAAGGTAATCCCTGGCGTAATTAAAATTTGCGACACTAAAAAATTATTTTTTGAATAATTTACTATAGAAATGGCAATCCCTGGCGTAATTAAAATTTGCGACAGTAAAAAATAATTTTTTGAATAATTTACTATAGAAAAGGCAATCCCTGGCGTAATTAAAATTTGCGACAGTAAAAAATTATTTTTTGAATAATTTACTATAGAAAAGGCAATCCCTGGCGTAATTAAAATTTGCGACACTAAAAAATTATTTTTTGAATAATTTACTATAGAAAAGGCAATCCCTGGCGTAATTAAAATTTGCAACAGTAAAAAATTATTTTTTGAATAATTTACTATAGGAAAGGCAATCCCTGGCGTAATTATAATTTGCGACAGTATAAAATGAATTTTTGAATAATTTACTATAGAAAAGGCAATCCCTGGCGTAATTAAAATTTGCGACAGTAAAAAATTATTTTTTGAATAATTTACTATAGAAAAGGCAATCCCTGGCGTAATTAAAATTTGCAACAGTAAAAAATTATTTTTTGAATAATTTACTATACAAAAGGCAATCCCTGGCGTAATTAAAATTTGCAACAGTAAAAAATAATTTTTTGAATAATTTACTATAGAAAAGGCAATACCTGGCGTAATTAAAATTTGCGACAGTAAAAAATTATTTTTTGAATAATTTACTATAGAAAAGGCAATCCCTGGCGTAATTAAAATTTGAGACAGTAAAAAATGAATTTTTGAATAATTTACTATAGAAAAGGCAATCCCTGGTGTAATTAAAATTTGCGACAGTAAAAAATTATTTTTTGAATAATTTACTATAGAAAAGGCAATCCCTGGCGTAATTAAAATTTGAGACAGTATAAAATTATTTTTTGAAAAATTTACTATAGAAAAGGCAATCCCTGGCGTAATTAAAATTTGCGACACTAAAAAATTATTTTTTGAATAATTTACTATAGAAAAGGCAATCCCTGGTGTAATTAAAATTTGCGACAGTAAAAAATTATTATGTGAATAATTTACTATAGAAAGGCAATCGCTGGCGTAATTAAAATTTGCGACAGTAAAAAATTATATTTTGAATAATTTACTATAGAAAAGGCAATCCCTGGCGTAATTAAAATTTCCGACACCAAAAAATTATTTTTTGAATAATTTACTATAGAAAAGGCAATCCCTGGCGTATTTAAAATTTGTGACAGAAAAAATTATTTTTTGAATAATTTACTATAGAAAAGGCAATCCCTGGCGTATTTAAAATTTGCAACAGTAAAAAATTATTTTTTGAATAATTTACTATAGAAAAGGCAATCCCTGGCGTAATTAAAATTTGAGACAGTAAAAAATAATTTTTTGAATAATTTACTATAGAAAAGGCAATCCCTGGCGTAATTAAAATTTGCAACAGTAAAAAATTATTTTTTGAATAATTTACTATAGAAAAGGCAATCCCTGGCGTAATTAAAATTTGAGACAGTAAAAAATGAATTTTTGAATAATTTACTATAGAAAAGGCAATCCCTGGCGTAATTAAACTTTGAGACAGTAAAAAATTAATTTTTGAATAATTTACTATAGAAAAGGCAATCCCTGGCGTAATTATAATTTGCGACAGTATAAAATTATTTTTTGAATAATTTACTATAGAAAAGGCAATCCCTGGCGTAATTAAAATTTGCGACAGTAAAAAATGAATTTTTGAATAATTTACTATAGAAAAGGCAATCCCTGGCGTAATTATAATTTGCGACAGTAAAAAATTATTTTTGGCAAAATTTACTATAGAAAAGGCAATCCCTGGCGTAATTAAAATTTGCGACACTAAAAAATTATTTTTTGAATAATTTACTATAGAAAAGGCAATCCCTGGCGTAATTAAGATTTGCGACAGTAAAAAATTATTTTTTGAATAATTCACTATAGAAAAGGCAATCCCTGGCGTAATTAAAATTTGAGACAGTAAAAAATGAATTTTTGAATATTTTACTATAGAAAGGCAATCCCTGGCGTAATTAAAATTTGCAACAGTAAAAAATTATTTTTGGCAAAATTTACTATAGAAAAGGCAATCCCTGGCGTAATTAAAATTTGCGACACTAAAAAATTATTTTTTGAATAATTTACTATAGAAAAGGCAATCCCTGGCGTAATTAAAATTTGCGACAGTAAAATATTATTTTTTGAATAATATACTATAGAAAAGGCAATCCCTGGCGTAATTAAAATTTGCGACAGTAAAAAATTATTTTTTGAATAATTTACTATAGAAAAGGCAATCCCTGGCGTAATTAAAATTTGCGACACTAGACAATTATTTTTTGGAAAATTTACTATACAAAAGGCAATCCCTGGCGTATTTAAAATTTGCGACAGTAAAAAATTATTTTTTGCAAAATTTACTATAGAAAAGGCAATCCCTGGCGTAATTAAAACTTGCGACAGTATAAAATTATTTTTTGAATAATTTACTATAGAAAAGGCAATCCCTGGCGTATTTAAAATTTGCGACACTAAAAAATTATTTTTTGAATAATTTACTATAGAAAAGGCAATCCCTGGCGTAATTATAATTTGCGACAGTAAAAAATTATTTTTTGCAAAATTTACTATAGAAAAGGCAATCCCTGGCGTAATTAAAATTTGCGACACTAAAAAATTATTTTTTGAATAATTTACTATAGAAAAGGCAATCCCTGGCGTAATTAAAATTTGAGACAGTAAAAAATGAATTTTTGAATAATTTACTATAGAAAAGGCAATCCCTGGCGTATTTAAAATTTGCGACAGTAAAAAATTATTTTTTGAATAATTTACTATAGAAAAGGCAATCCCTGGCGTAATTTAAATTTGAGACAGTAAAAAATTATTTTTTGAATAATTTACTATAGAAAAGGCAATCCCTGACGTAATTAAAATTTGAGACAGTAAAAAACTATTTTTTGAATAATTTACTATAGAAAAGGCAATCCCTGTCGTAACTAAAATTTGAGACAGTAAAAAATGATTTTCTGAATAATTTACTATAGAAAAGGCAATCCCTGGCGTAGTTAAAATTTGCAACAGTAAAAAATTATTTTTTGAATAATTTACTATAGAAAAGGCAATCCCTGGCGTAATTATAATTTGAGACAGTATAAAATTATTTTTTGAATAATTTACTATAGAAAAGGCAATCCCTGGCGTAATTAAAATTTGCGACACTGAAAAATTATTTTTTGAATAATTTACTATAGAAATGGCAATCCCTGGCGTAATTAAAATTTGCGACAGTAAAAAATTATTTTTTGAATAATTTACTATATAAAAGGCAATCCCTGGTGTAATTAAAATTTGCGACAGTAAAAAATTATTTTTTGAATAATTTACTATAAAAAAGGCAATCCCTGGCGTAATTAAAATTTGCGACACTAAAAAATTATTTTTTGAATAATTTACTATAGAAAAGGCAATCCCTGTCGTAATTAAAATTTGCAACAGTAAAAAATTATTTTTTGAATAATTTACTATAGGAAAGGCAATCCCTGGCGTAATTATAATTTGCGACAGTATAAAATGAATTTTTGAATAATTTACTATAGAAAAGGCAATCCCTGGCGTAATTAAAATTTGCGACAGTAAACAATTATTTTTTGAATAATTTACTATAGAAAAGGCAATCCCTGGCGTAATTAAAATTTGCAACAGTAAAAAATTATTTTTTGAATAATTTACTATACAAAAGGCAATCCCTGGCGTAATTAAAATTTGCGACAGTAAAAAATTATTTTTTGAATAATTTACTATAGAAAAGGCAATCCCTGGCGTATTTAAAATTTGCGACAGTAAAAAATTAATTTTTGAATAATTTACTATAGAAAAGGCAATCCCTGGCGTAATTAAAATTTGCGACAGTAAAAAATGAATTTTTGAATAATTTACTATAGAAAAGGCAATCCCTGGCGTATTTAAAATTTGCAACAGTAAAAAATTATTTTTTGAATAATTTACTATAGAAAACGCAAACCCTGGCGTAATTAAAATTTGAGACAGTAAAAAATGAATTTTTGAATAATTTACTATAGAAAAGGCAATCCCTGGCGTAATTTAAATTTGCGACAGTAAAAAATTATTTTTTGAATAATTTACTATAGAAAAGGCAATCCCTGGCGTAATTAAAATTTGCGACAGTAAAAAATTATTTTTTGAATAATTTACTATAGAAAAGGCAATCCCTGGCGTAACTAAAATTTGCGACAGTAAAAAATTATTTTTTGAATAATTTACTATAGAAAAGGCAATCCCTGGCGTAATTAAAATTTGAGACAGTAAAAAATGAATTTCTGAATAATTTACTATATAAAAGGCAATCCCTGGCGTAGTTAAAATTTGCAACAGTAAAAAATTATTTTTTGAATAATTTACTATAGAAATGGCAATCCCTGGCGTAATTATAATTTGCGATAGTAAAAAATTATTTTTGGCAAAATTTACTATAGAAAAGTCAATCCGTGGCGTAATTAAAATTTGCGACACTAAAAAATTATTTTTTGAATAATTTACTATAGAAAAGGCAATCCCTGGCGTAATTAAAATTTGCGACAGTAAAAAATTATTTTTTGAATAATTTACTATAGAAAAGGCAATCCCTGGCGTAATTAAAATTTGAGACAGTATAAAATTATTTTTTGAATAATTTACTATAGAAAAGGCAATCCCTGGCGTAATTAAAATTTGCGACACTGAAAAATTATTTTTTGAATAATTTACTATAGAAATGGCAATCCCTGGCGTAATTAAAATTTGCGACAGTAAAAAATTATTTTTTGAATAATTTACTATAGAAAAGGCAATCCCTGGCGTAATTAAAATTTGCGACAGTAAAAAATTATTTTTTGAATAATTTACTATAAAAAAGGCAATCCCTGGCGTAATTAAAATTTGCGACACTAAAAAATTATTTTTTGAATAATTTACTATAGAAAAGGCAATCCCTGTCGTAATTAAAATTTGCAACAGTAAAAAATTATTTTTGAATAATTTACTATAGGAAAGGCAATCCCTGGCGTAATTATAATTTGCGACAGTATAAAATGAATTTTTGAATAATTTACTATAGAAAAGGCAATCCCTGGCGTAATTAAAATTTGCGACAGTAAAAAATTATTTTTTGAATAATTTACTATAGAAAAGGCAATCCCTGGCGTAATTAAAATTTGCATCAGTAAAAAATTATTTTTTGAATAATTTACTATACAAAAGGCAATCCCTGGCGTAATTAAAATTTGCGACAGTAAAAAATTATTTTTTGAATAATTTACTATAGAAAAGGCAATCCCTGGCGTATTTAAAATTTGCGACAGTAAAAAATTAATTTTTGAATAATTTACTATAGAAAAGGCAATCCCTGGCGTAATTAAAATTTGCGACAGTAAAAAATGAATTTTTGAATAATTTACTATAGAAAAGGCAATCCCTGGCGTATTCAAAATTTGCAACAGTAAAAAATTATTTTTTGAATAATTTACTATAGAAAAGGCAATCCCTGGCGTAATTAAAATTTGAGACAGTAAAAAATGAATTTTTGAATAATTTACTACAGAAAAGGCAATCCCTGGCGTAATTAAAATTTGCGACAGTAAAAAATTATTTTTTGAATAATTTACTATAGAAAAGGCAATCCCTGGCGTATTTAAAATTTGAGACAGTAAAAAATTAATTTTTGAATAATTTACTATAGAAAAGGCAATCCCTGGCGTAATTAAAATTTGCGACAGTAAAAAATTATTTTTTGAATAATTTACTATAGAAAAGGCAATCCCTGGCGTATTTAAAATTTGCAACAGTAAAAAATTATTTTTTGGATAATTTACTATAGAAAAGGCAATCACTGGCGTAATTAAAATTTGAGACAGTAAAAAATTATTTTTTGAATAATTTACTATAGAAAAGGCAATCCTTGGCGTAATTAAAATTTGCGACAGTAAAAAATTATTTTTTGAATAATTTACTATAAAAAAGGCAATCCCTGGCGTATTTAAAATTTGCGACAGTAAAAAATTAATTTTTGAATAATTTACTATAGAAAAGGCAATCCCTGGCGTAATTATAATTTGCGACAGTAAAAAATTATTTTTTGAATAATTTACTATAGAAAAGGCAATCCCTGGCGTATTTAAAATTTGCAACAGTAAAAAATTATTTTTTGAATAATTTACTATAGAAAAGGCATTCCCTGGCGTAATTAAAATTTGCAACAGTAAAAAATTATTTTTTGCAAAATTTACTATAGAAAAGGCAATCCCTGGCGTATTTAAAATTTGCGACAGTAAAAAATTATTTTTTGAATAATTTACTATAGAAAAGGCAATCCCTGGCGTATTTAAAATTTGAGACAGTAAAAAATTAATTTTTGAATAATTTACTATAGAAAAGGCAATCCCTGGCGTAATTAAAATTTGCGACAGTAAAAAATTATTTTTTGAATAATTTACTATAGAAAAGGCAATCCCTGGCGTATTTAAAATTTGCAACAGTAAAAAATTATTTTTTGGATAATTTACTATAGAAAAGGCAATCACTGGCGTAATTAAAATTTGAGACAGTAAAAAATTATTTTTTGAATAATTTACTATAGAAAAGGCAATCCTTGGCGTAATTAAAATTTGCGACAGTAAAAAATTATTTTTTGAATAATTTACTATAAAAAAGGCAATCCCTGGCGTATTTAAAATTTGCGACAGTAAAAAATTAATTTTTGAATAATTTACTATAGAAAAGGCAATCCCTGGCGTAATTATAATTTGCGACAGTAAAAAATTATTTTTTGAATAATTTACTATAGAAAAGGCAATCCCTGGCGTATTTAAAATTTGCAACAGTAAAAAATTATTTTTTGAATAATTTACTATAGAAAAGGCATTCCCTGGCGTAATTAAAATTTGCAACAGTAAAAAATTATTTTTTGCAAAATTTACTATAGAAAAGGCAATCCCTGGCGTATTTAAAATTTGAGACAGTAAAAAATGAATTTTTGAATAATTTACTATAGAAAAGGCAATCCCTGGCGTAATTAAAATTTGCGACACTAAAAAATTATTTTTTGAATAATTTACTATAGAAAAGGCAATCCGTGGCGTAATTAAAATTTGCGACAGTAAAAAATTAATTTTTGAATAATTTACTATAGAAAAGGCAATCCCTGGCGTAATTAAAATTTGCAACAGTAAAAAATTATTTTTTGAAAAATTTACTATAGAAAAGGCAATCCCTGGCGTAATTATAATTTGCGACAGTAAAAAATTATTTTTTGAATAATTTACTATAGAAAAGGCAATCCCTGGCGTATTTAAAATTTGCGACAGTAAAAAATTATTTTTTGAATAATTTACTATAGAAAAGGCAATCCCTGGCGTAATTAAAATTTCCGACAGTAAAAAATTATTTTTTGAATAATTTACTATAGAAAAGGCAATCCCTGGCGTATTTAAAATTTGTAACAGTAAAAAATTATTTTTTGAATAATTTACTATAGAAAAGGCAATCCCTGGCGTAATTAAAATTTCAGACAGTAAAAAATTATTTTTTGAATAATTTACTATAGAAAAGTCAATCCCTGGCGTAATTAAAATTTGCGACAGTAAAAAATTATTTTTTGAATAATTTACTATAAAAAAGGCAATCCCTGGCGTATTTAAAATTTGCGACAGTAAAAAATTAATTTTTGAATAATTTACTATAGAAAAGGCAATCCCTGGCGTAATTATAATTTGCGACAGTAGAAAATTATTTTTTGAATAATTTACTATAGAAAAGGCAATCCCTGGCGTATTTAAAATTTGCAACAGTAAAAAATTATTTTTTGAATAATTTACTATAGAAAAGGCAATCCCTGGCGTAACTAAAATTTGCGACAGTAAAAAATTATTTTTTGAATAATTTACTATAGAAAAGGCAATCCCTGGCGTAATTAAAATTTGAGACAGTAAAAAATGAATTTCTGAATAATTTACTATAGAAAAGGCAATCCCTGGCGTAGTTAAAATTTGCAACAGTAAAAAATTATTTTTTGAATAATTTACTATAGAAAAGGCAATCCCTGGCGTAATTATAATTTGCGATAGTAAAAAATTATTTTTGGCAAAATTTACTATAGAAAAGGCAATCCGTGGCGTAATTAAAATTTGCGACACTTAAAAATTATTTTTTGAATAATTTACTATAGAAAAGGCAATCCCTGGCGTAATTAAAATTTGCGACAGTAAAAAATTATTTTTTGAATAATTTACTATAGAAAAGGCAATCCCTGGCGTAATTAAAATTTGAGACAGTATAAAATTATTTTTTGAATAATTTACTATAGAAAAGGCAATCCCTGGCGTAATTAAAATTTGCGACACTGAAAAATTATTTTTTGAATAATTTACTATAGAAATGGCAATCCCTGGCGTAATTAAAATTTGCGACAGTAAAAAATTATTTTTTGAATAATTTACTATAGAAAAGGCAATCCCTGGCGTAATTAAAATTTGCGACAGTAAAAAATTATTTTTTGAATAATTTACTATAAAAAAGGCAATCCCTGGCGTAATTAAAATTTGCGACACTAAAAAATTATTTTTTGAATAATTTACTATAGAAAAGGCAATCCCTGTCGTAATTAAAATTTGCAACAGTAAAAAATTATTTTTTGAATAATTTACTATAGGAAAGGCAATCCCTGGCGTAATTATAATTTGCGACAGTATAAAATGAATTTTTGAATAATTTACTATAGAAAAGGCAATCCCTGGCGTAATTAAAATTTGCGACAGTAAAAAATTATTTTTTGAATAATTTACTATAGAAAAGGCAATCCCTGGCGTAATTAAAATTTGCAACAGTAAAAAATTATTTTTTGAATAATTTACTATACAAAAGGCAATCCCTGGCGTAATTAAAATTTGCGACAGTAAAAAATTATTTTTTGAATAATTTACTATAGAAAAGGCAATCCCTGGCGTATTTAAAATTTGCGACAGTAAAAAATTAATTTTTGAATAATTTACTATAGAAAAGGCAATCCCTGGCGTAATTAAAATTTGCGACAGTAAAAAATGAATTTTTGAATAATTTACTATAGAAAAGGCAATCCCTGGCGTATTTAAAATTTGCAACAGTAAAAAATTATTTTTTGAATAATTTACTATAGAAAAGGCAATCCCTGGCGTAATTAAAATTTGCGACAGTAAAAAATTATTTTTTGAATAATTTACTATAAAAAAGGCAATCCCTGGCGTATTTAAAATTTGCGACAGTAAAAAATTAATTTTTGAATAATTTACTATAGAAAAGGCAATCCCTGGCGTAATTATAATTTGCGAGAGTAAAAAATTATTTTTTGAATAATTTACTATAGAAAAGGCAATCCCTGGCGTATTTAAAATTTGCAACAGTAAAAAATTATTTTTTGAATAATTTACTATAGAAAAGGCAATCCCTGGCGTAATTATAATTTGCGACAATAAAAAATTATTTTTTGCAAAATTTACTATAGAAAAGGCAATCCCTGGCGTAATTAAAATTTGAGACAGTAAAAAATGAATTTTTGAATAATTTACTATAGAAAAGGCAATCCCTGGCGTAATTAAAATTTGCGACACTAAACAATTATTTTTTGAATAATTTACTATAGAAAAGGCAATCCCTGGCGTAGTTAAAATTTGCGACACTAAAAAATTATTTTTTGAATAATTTACTATAGAAAAGGCAATCCGTGGCGTAATTAAAATTTGCGACAGTAAAAAATTAATTTTTGAATAATTTTCTATAGAAAAGGCAATCCCTGGCGTAATTAAAATTTGCAACAGTAAAAAATTATTTTTTGAAAAATTTACTATAGAAAAGGCAATCCCTGGCGTAATTAAAATTTGCGACACTAAAAAATTATTTTTTGAATAATTTACTATAGAAAAGGCAATCCCTGGCGTAATTAAAATTTGCGACAGTAAAAAATTATTTTTTGAATAATTTACTATAGAAAAGGCAATCCCTGGCGTAATTAAAATTTGAGACAGTAAAAAATGAATTTTTGAATAATTTACTATAGAAAAGGCAATCCCTGGCGTAGTTAAAATTTGCAACAGTAAAAAATTATTTTTTGAATAATTTACTATAGAAAAGGCAATCCCTGGCGTAATTATAATTTGCGACAGTAAAAAATTATTTTTGGAAAAATTTACTATAGAAAAGGCAATCCCTGGCGTAATTATAATTTGCGACAGTAAAAAATTATTTTTTGAATAATTTACTATAGAAAAGGCAATCCCTGGCGTATTTAAAATTTGCAACAGTAAAAAATTATTTTTTGAATAATTTACTATAGAAAAGGCAATCCCTGGCGTAATTAAAATTTGCAACAGTAAAAAATTATTTTTTGCAAAATTTACTATAGAAAAGGCAATCCCTGGCGTAATTAAAATTTGCGACAGTAAAAAATGAATTTTTGAATAATTTACTATAGAAAAGGCAATCCCTGGCGTAATTAAAATTTGCGACACTAAACAATTATTTTTTGAATAATTTACTATAGAAAAGGCAATCCCTGGCGTAGTTAAAATTTGCGACACTAAAAAATTATTTTTTGAATAATTTACTATAGAAAAGGCAATCCGTGGCGTAATTAAAATTTGCGACAGTAAAAAATTAATTTTTGAATAATTTACTATAGAAAAGGCAATCCCTGGCGTAATTAAAATTTGCAACAGTAAAAAATTATTTTTTGAAAAATTTACTATAGAAAAGGCAATCCCTGGCGTAATTAAAATTTGCGACACTAAAAAATTATTTTTTGAATAATTTACTATAGAAAAGGCAATCCCTGGCGTAATTGAAATTTGCGACAGTAAAAAATTATTTTTTGAATAATTTACTATAGAAAAGGCAATCCCTGGCGTAATTAAAATTTGAGACAGTAAAAAATGAATTTTTGAATATTTTACTATAGAAAAGGCAATCCCTGGCGTAGTTAAAATTTGCAACAGTAAAAAATTATTTTTTGAATAATTTACTATAGAAAAGGCAATCCCTGGCGTAATTATAATTTGCGACAGTAAAAAATTATTTTTGGAAAAATTTACTATAGAAAAGGCAATCCGTGGCGTAATTAAAATTTGCGACACTAAAAAATTATTTTTTGAATAATTTACTATAGAAAAGGCAATCCCTGGCGTAATTAAAATTTGCGACAGTAAAAAATTATTTTTTGAATAATTTACTATAGAAAAGGCAATCCCTGGCGTAATTAAAATTTGAGACAGTATAAAATTATTTTTTGAATAATTTACTAAAGAAAAGGCAATCCCTGGCGTATTTAAAATTTGCAACAGTAAAAAATTATTTTTTGAATAATTTACTATAGAAAAGGCAATCCCTGGCGTAATTAAAATTTGAGACAGTAAAAAATTATTTTTTGAATAATTTACTATAGAAAAGGCAATCCCTGGCGTAATTAAAATTTGCGACAGTAAAAAATTATTTTTTGAATAATTTACTATAAAAAAGGCAATCCCTGGCGTATTTAAAATGTGCGACATCAAAAAATTAATTTTTGAATAATTTACTATAGAAAAGGCAATCCCTGGCGTAATTATAATTTGCGACAGTAAAAAATTATTTTTTGAATAATTTACTATAGAAAAGGCAATTCCTGGCGTATTTAAAATTTGCAACAGTAAAAAATTATTTTTTGAATAATTTACTATAGAAAAGGCAATCCCTGGCGTAATTAAAATTTGCAACAAAAAAAAATTATTTTTTGCAAAATTTACTATAGAAAAGGCAATCCCTGGCGTAATTAAAATTTGAGACAGTAAAAAATGAATTTTTGAATAATTTACTATAGAAAAGGCAATCCCTGGCGTAATTAAAATTTGCGACACTAAACAATTATTTTTTGAATAATTTACTATAGAAAAGGCAATCCCTGGCGTAATTAAAATTTGAGACAGTAAAAAATGAATTTTTGAATAATTTACTATAGAAAAGGCAATCCCTGGCGTAATTAAAATTTGCAACAGTAAAAAATTATTTTTTGAATAATTTACTATAGAAAAGGCAATCCCTGGCGTAATTAAAATTTGCAACAGAAAAAAATTATTTTTTGCAAAATTTACTATAGAAAAGGCAATCCCTGGCGTAATTAAAATTTGAGACAGTAAAAAATGAATTTTTGAATAATTTACTATAGAAAAGGCAATCCCTGGCGTAATTAAAATTTGCGACACTAAACAATTATTTTTTGAATACTTTACTATAGAAAAGGCAATCCCTGGCGTAATTAAAATTTGCGACACTAAAAAATTATTTTTTGAATAATTTACTATAGAAAAGGCAATCCGTGGCGTAATTAAAATTTGCGACACTAAAAAATTATTTTTTCAATAATTTACTATAGAAAAGGCAATCCGTGGCGTAATTAAAATTTGCGACAGTAAAAAATTAATTTTTGAATAATTTACTATAGAAAAGGCAATCCCTGGCGTAATTAAAATTTGCAACAGTAAAAAATTATTTTTTGAAATATTTACTATAGAAAAGGCAATCCCTGGCGTAATTAAAATTTGCGACACTAAAAAATTATTTTTTGAATAATTTACTATAGAAAAGGCAATCCCTGGCGTAATTAAAATTTGCGACAGTAAAAAATTATTTTTTGAATAATTTACTATAAAAAAGGCAATCCCTGGCGTATTTAAAATTTGCGACAGCAAAAAATTAATTTTTGAATAATTTACTATAGAAAAGGCAATCCCTGGCGTAATTATAATTTGCGACAGTAAAAAATTATTTTTTGAATAATTTACTATAAAAAAGGCAATCCCTGGCGTATTTAAAATTTGCGACAGCAAAAAATTAATTTTTGAATAATTTACTATAGAAAAGGCAATCCCTGGCGTAATTAAAATTTGAGACAGTAAAAAATGAATTTTTGAATAATTTACTATAGAAAAGGCAATCCCTGGCGTAATTAAAATTTGCGACACTAAACAATTATTTTTTGAATAATTTACTATAGAAAAGGCAATCCCTGGCGTAATTAAAATTTGCGACACTAAAAAATTATTTTTTGAATAATTTACTATAGAAAAGGCAATCCGTGGCGTAATTAAAATTTGCGACAGTAAAAAATTAATTTTTGAATAATTTACTATAGAAAAGGCAATCCCTGGCGTAATTAAAATTTGCAACAGTAAAAAATTATTTTTTGAAAAATTTACTATAGAAAAGGCAATCCCTGGCGTAATTAAAATTTGCGACACTAAAAAATTATTTTTTGAATAATTTACTATAGAAAAGGCAATCCCTGGCGTAATTAAAATTTGCGACAGTAAAAAATTATTTTTTGAATAATTTACTATAGAAAACGCAATCCCTGCCGTAATTAAAATTTGAGACAGTAAAAAATGAATTTTTGAATAATTTACTATAGAAAAGCAATCCCTGGCGTAGTTAAAATTTGCAACAGTAAAAAATTATTTTTTGAATAATTTACTATAGAAAAGGCAATCCATGGCGTAATTATAATTTGCGACAGTAAAAAATTATTTTTTGAATAATTTACTAAAAAAAGGCAATCCCTGGCGTAATTAAAATTTGCGACACTAAAAAATTATTTTTTGAATAATTTACTATAGAAAAGGCAATCCGTGGCGTAATTAAAATTTGCGACACTAAAAAATTATTTTTTGAATAATTTACTATAGAAAAGGCAATCCCTGGCGTAATTAAAATTTGCGACAGTAAAAAATTAGTTTTTGAATAATTTACTATAGAAAAGGCAATCCCTGGCGTAATTAAAATTTGAGACAGTATAAAATTATTTTTTGAATAATTTACTATAGAAAAGGCAATCCCTGGCGTATTTAAAATTTGCAACAGTAAAAAATTATTTTTTGAATAATTTACTATAGAAAAGGCAATCCCTGGCGTAATTAAAATTTGAGACATTAAAAAATTATTTTTTGAATAATTTACTATAGAAAAGGCAATTCCTGGCGTAATTAAAATTTGCGACAGTAAAAAATTATTTTTTGAATAATTTACTATAAAAAAGGCAATCCCTGGCGTATTTAAAATTTGCGACAGCAAAAAATTAATTTTTGAATAATTTACTATATAAAAGGCAATCCCTGGCGTAATTATAATTTGCGACAGTAAAAAATCATTTTTTGAATAATTTACTATAGAAAAGGCAATCCCTGGCGTATTTAAAATTTGCAACAGTAAAAAATTATTTTTTGAATAATTTACTATAGAAAAGGCAATCCCTGGCGTAATTAAAATTTGCAGCAGTGAAAAATTATTTTTTGAAAAATTTACTATAGAAAAGGCAATCCCTGGCGTAATTAAAATTTGCAACACTAAAAAATTATTTTTTGAATAATTTACTATAGAAAAGGCAATCCCTGGCGTAATTAAAATTTGCGACAGTAAAAAATTATTTTTTGAATAATTTACTATAGAAAACGCAATCCCTGGCGTACTTAAAATTTGAGACAGTAAAAAATGAATTTTTGAATAATTTACTATAGAAAAGGCAATCCCTGGCGTAGTTAAAATTTGCAACAGTAAAAAATTATTTTTTGAATAATTTACTATAGAAAAGGCAATCCATGGAGTAATTATAATTTGCGACAGTAAAAAATTATTTTTTGAATAATTTACTATAGAAAAGGCAATCCCTGGCGTAATTAAAATTTGCGACACTAAAAAATTATTTTTTGAATAATTTACTATAGAAAAGGCAATCCCTGGCGTAATTAAAATTTGCGACACTAAAAAATTATTTTTTGAATAATTTACTATAGAAAAGGCAATCCCTGGCGTAATTAAAATTTGCGACAGTAAAAAATTATTTTTTGAATAATTTACTATAGAAAAGGCAATCCCTGGCGTAATTAAAATTTGAGACAGTATAAAATTATTTTTTGAATAATTTACTATAGAAAAGGCAATCCCTGGCGTAATTAAAATTTGCAACAGTAAAAAATTATTTTTTGAAAAATTTACTATAGAAAAGGCAATCCCTGGCGTAATTAAAATTTGCGACACTAAAAACTTATTTTTTGAATAATTTACTATAGAAAAGGCAATCCCTGGCGTAATTAAAATTTGCGACAGCAAAAAATTATTTTTTGAATAATTTACTATAGAAAAGGCAATCCCTGGCGTAATTATAATTTGAGACAGTAAAAAATGAATTTTTGAATAATTTACTATAGAAAAGGCAATCCCTGGCGTAATTAAAATTTGCAACAGTAAAAAATTATTTTTTGAATAATTTACTATAGAAAACGCAATCCATGGCGTAATTATAATTTGCGACAGTAAAAAATTATTTTTGGCAAAATTTACTATAGAAAAGGCAATCCGTGGCGTAATTAAAATTTGCGACACTAAAAAATTATTTTTTGAATAATTTACTATAGAAAAGGCAATCCCTGGCGTAATTAAAATTTGCGACAATAAAAAATTATTTTTTGAATAATTTACTATAGAAAAGGCAATCCCTGGCGTAATTAAAATTTGAGACAGTATAAAATTATTTTTTGAATAATTTACTATAGAAAAGGCAATCCCTGGCGTAATTAAAATTTGAGACAGTATAAAATTATTTTTTGAATAGTTTACTATAGAAATGGCAATCTCTGGCGTAATTAAAATTTGCGACAGTAAAAAATTATTTTTTGAATAATTTACTATAGAAAAGGCAATCCCTGGCGTAATTAAAATTTGCGACAGTAAAAAATTATTTTTTGAATAATTTACTATAGAAAAGGCAATCCCTGGCGTAATTAAAATTTGCGACACTAAAAAATTATTTTTTGAATAATTTACTATAGAAAAGGCAATCCCTGGCGTAATTAAAATTTGCGACAGTATAAAATTATTTTTTGAATAATTTACTATACAAAAGGCAATCCCTGGCGTAATTAAAATTTGCGAAACTAAACAATTATTTTTTGAATAATTTACTATAGAAAAGGCAATCCCTGGCGTAATTACAATTTGCGGCACTAAAAAATTATTTTTTGAATAATTTACTATAGAAAAGGCAATCCGTGGCGTAATTAAAATTTGCGACAGTAAAAAATTAATTTTTGAATAATTTACTATAGAAAAGGCAATCCCTGGCGTAATTAAAATTTGAGACAGTAAAAAATGAATTTTTGAATAATTTACTATAGAAAAGGCAATCTATGGCGTAGTTAAAATTTGCAACAGTAAAAAATTATTTTTTGAATAATTTACTATAGAAAAGGCAATCCCTGGCGTAATTATAATTTGCGACAGTAAAAAATTATTTTTGGCAAAATTTACTATAGAAAAGGCAATCCGAGGCGTAATTAAAATTTGCGACACTAAAAAATTATTTTTTGAATAATTTACTATAGAAAAGGCAATCCCTGGCGTAATTAAAATTTGCGACAGTAAAAAATTATTTTTTGAATAATTTACTATAGAAAAGGCAATCCCTGGCGTAATTAAAATTTGAGACAGTATAAAATTATTTTTTGAATAATTTACTATAGAAAAGGTAATCCCTGGCGTAATTAAAATTTGCGACACTAAAAAATTATTTTTTGAATAATTTACTATAGAAAAGGCAATCCCTGGCGTAATTAAAATTTGCAACAGTAAAAAATTATTTTTTGAATAATTTACTATACAAAAGGCAATCCCTGGCGTAATTAAAATTTGCGACAGTAAAAAATTATTTTTTGAATAATTTACTATAGAAAAGGCAATCCCTGGCGTATTTAAAATTTGCGACAGTAAAAAATTAATTTTTGAATAATTTACTATAGAAAAGGCAATCCCTGGCGTAATTAAAATTTGCGACAGTAAAAAATTAATTTTTGAATAATTTACTATAGAAAAGGCAATCCCTGGCGTATTTAAAATTTGCAACAGTAAAAAATTATTTTTTGAATAATTTACTATAGAAAAGGCAATCCCTGGCGTAATTAAAATTTGAGACAGTAAAAAATGAATTTTTGAATAATTTACTATAGAAAAGGCAATCCCTGGCGTAATTAAAATTTGCGACAGTAAAAAATTATTTTTTGAATAATTTACTATAGAAAAGGCAATCCCTGGCGTAATTAAAATTTGAGACAGTATAAAATTATTTTTTGAATAATTTACTATAGAAAAGGTAATCCCTGGCGTAATTAAAATTTGCGACACTAAAAAATTATTTTTTGAATAATTTACTATAGAAAAGGCAATCCCTGGCGTAATTAAAATTTGCAACAGTAAAAAATTATTTTTTGAATAATTTACTATACAAAAGGCAATCCCTGGCGTAATTAAAATTTGCGACAGTAAAAAATTATTTTTTGAATAATTTACTATAGAAAAGGCAATCCCTGGCGTATTTAAAATTTGCGACAGTAAAAAATTAATTTTTGAATAATTTACTATAGAAAAGGCAATCCCTGGCGTAATTAAAATTTGCGACAGTAAAAAATGAATTTTGAATAATTTACTATAGAAAAGGCAATCCCTGGCGTATTTAAAATTTGCAACAGTAAAAAATTATTTTTTGAATAATTTACTATAGAAAAGGCAATCCCTGGCGTAATTAAAATTTGAGACAGTAAAAAATGAATTTTTGAATAATTTACTATAGAAAAGGCAATCCCTGGTGTAATTAAAATTTGCGACAGTAAAAAATTATTTTTTGAATAATTTACTATAGAAAAGGCAATCCCTGGCGTATTTAAAATTTGCGACAGTAAAAAATTAATTTTTGAATAATTTACTATAGAAATGGCAATCCCTGGCGTAATTAAAATTTGCGACAGTAAAAAATTATTTTTTGAAAAATTTACTATAGAAAAGGCAATCCCTGGCGTATTTAAAATTTGCAACAGTAAAAAATTATTTTTTGAATAATTTACTATAGAAAAGGCAATCCCTGGCGTAATTAAAATTTGAGACAGTAAAAAATTATTTTTTGAATAATTTACTATAGAAAAGGCAATCCCTGGCGTAATTAAATTTGCGACAGTAAAAAATTATTTTTTGAATAATTTACTATAAAAAAGGCAATCCCTGGCGTATTTCAAATTTGCGACAGTAAAAAATTAATTTTTGAATAATTTACTATAGAAAAGGCAATCCCTGGCGCAATTATAATTTGCGACAGTAAAAAATTATTTTTTGAATAATTTACTATAGAAAAGGCAATCCCTGGCGTATTTAAAATTTGCAACAGTAAAAAATTATTTTTTGAATAATTTACTATAGAAAAGGCAATCCCTGGCGTAATTAAAATTTGCAACAGTAAAAAATTATTTTTTGCAAAATTTACTATAGAAAAGGCAATCCCTGGCGTAATTAAAATTTGCAACAGTAAAAAATTATTTTTTGAATAATTTACTATACAAAAGGCAATCCCTGTCGTAATTAAAATTTGCGACAGTAAAAAATTATTTTTTGAATAATTTACTATAGAAAAGGCAATCCCTGGCGTATTTAAAATTTGCGACAGTAAAAAATTAATTTTTGAATAATTTACTATAGAAAAGGCAATCCCTGGCGTAATTAAAATTTGCGACAGTAAAAAATTAATTTTTGAATAATTTACTATAGAAAAGGCAATCCCTGGCGTATTTAAAATTTGCAACAGTAAAAAATTATTTTTTGAATAATTTACTATAGAAAAGGCAATCCCTGGCGTAATTAAAATTTGAGACAGTAAAAAATGAATTTTTGAATAATTTACTATAGAAAAGGCAATCCCTGGCGTAATTAAAATTTGCGACAGTAAAAAATTATTTTTTGAATAATTTACTATAGAAAAGGCAATCCCTGGCGTATTTAAAATTTGCGACAGTAAAAAATTAATTTTTGAATAATTTACTATAGAAAAGGCAATCCCTGGCGTAATTAAAATTTGCGACAGTAAAAAATTATTTTTTGAATAATTTACTATAGAAAAGGCAATCCCTGGCGTAATTAAAATTTGCGACAGTAAAAAATTATTTTTTGAATAATTTACTATAAAAAAGGCAATCCCTGGCGTATTTAAAATTTGCGACAGTAAAAAATTAATTTTTGAATAATTTACTATAGAAAAGGCAATCCCTGGAGCAATTATAATTTGCGACAGTAAAAAATTATTTTTTGAATAATTTACTATAGAAAAGGCAATCCCTGGCGTATTTAAAATTTGCAACAGTAAAAAATTATTTTTTGAATAATTTACTATAGAAAAGGCAATCCCTGGCGTAATTAAAATTTGCAACAGTAAAAAATTATTTTTTGCAAAATTTACTATAGAAAAGGCAATCCCTGGCGTAATTAAATTTTGAGACAGTAAAAAATGAATTTTTGAATAATTTACTATAGAAAAGGCAATCCCTGGCGTAATTAAAATTTGCGAAAATAAACAATTATTTTTTGAATAATTTACTATAGAAAAGGCAATCCCTGGCGTAATTAAAATTTGCGGCACTAATAAATTATTTTTTGAATAATTTACTATAGAAAAGGCAATCCGTGGCGTAATTAAAATTTGCGACAGTAAAAAATTAATTTTTGAATAATTTACTATAGAAAAGGCAATCCCTGGGGTAATTAAAATTTGAGACAGTAAAAAATGAATTTTTGAATAATTTACTATAGAAAAGGCAATCTATGGCGTAGTTAAAATTTGCAACAGTAAAAAATTATTTTTTGAATAATTTACTATAGAAAAGACAATCCCTGGCGTAATTATAATTTGCGACAGTAAAAAATTATTTTTGGCAAAATTTACTATAGAAAAGGCAATCCGTGGCGTAATTAAAATTTGCGACACTAAAAAAATATTTTTTGAATAATTTACTATAGAAAAGGCAATCCCTGGCGTAATTAAAATTTGCGACAGTAAAAAATTATTTTTGAATAATTTACTATAGAAAAGGCAATCCCTGGCGTAATTAAAATTTGAGACAGTATAAAATTATTTTTTGAATAATTTACTATAGAAAAGGTAATCCCTGGCGTAATTAAAATTTGCGACACTAAAAAATTATTTTTTGAATAATTTACTATAGAAAAGGCAATCCCTGGCGTAATTAAAATTTGCAACAGTAAAAAATTATTTTTTGCAAAATTTACTATAGAAAAGGCAATCCCTGGCGTAATTAAAATTTGCAACAGTAAAAAATTATTTTTTGAATAATTTACTATACAAAAGGCAATCCCTGGCGTAATTAAAATTTGCGACAGTAAAAAATTATTTTTTGAATAATTTACTATAGAAAAGGCAATCGCTGGCGTATTTAAAATTTGCGACAGTAAAAAATTAATTTTTGAATAATTTACTATAGAAAAGGCAATCCCTGGCGTAATTAAAATTTGCGACAGAAAAAAATGAATTTTTGAATAATTTACTATAGAAAAGGCAATCCCTGGCGTATTTAAAATTTGCAACAGTAACAAATTATTTTTTGAATAATTTACTATAGAAAAGGCAATCCCTGGCGTAATTAAAATTTGAGACAGTAAAAAATGAATCTTTGAATAATTTACTATAGAAAAGGCAATCCCTGGCGTAATTAAAATTTGCGACAGTAAAAAATTATTTTTTGAATAATTTACTATAGAAAAGGCAATCCCTGGCGTATTTAAAATTTGCGACAGTAAAAAATTAATTTTTGAATAATTTACTATAGAAAAGGCAATCCCTGGCGTAATTAAAATTTGCGACAGTAAAAAATCATTTTTTGAATAATTTACTATAGAAAAGGCAATCCCTGGCGTATTTAAAATTTGCAACAGTAAAAAATTATTTTTTGAATAATTTACTATAGAAAAGGCAATCCCTGGCGTATTTAAAATTTGCGACAGTAAAAAATTATTTTTTGAATAATTTACTATACAAAAGGCAATCCCTGGCGTAATTAAAATTTGCGACAGTAAAAAATTATTTTTTGAATAATTTACTATAGAAAAGGCAATCCCTGGCGTATTTAAAATTTGCGACAGTAAAAAATTAATTTTTGAATAATTTACTATAGAAAAGGCAATCCCTGGCGTAATTAAAATTTGCGACAGTAAAAAATGAATTTTTGAATAATTTACTATAGAAAAGGCAATTCCTGGCGTATTTAAAATTTGCAACAGTAAAAAATTATTTTTTGAATAATTTACTATAGAAAAGGCAATCCCTGGCGTAATTAAAATTTGAGACAGTAAAAAATGAATTTTTGAATAATTTACTATAGAAAAGGCAATCCCTGGCGTAATTAAAATTTGCGACAGTAAAAAATTATTTTTTGAATAATTTACTATAGAAAAGGGAATCCCTGGCGTATTTAAAATTTGCGACAGTAAAAAATTAATTTTTGAATAATTTACTATAGAAAAGGCAATCCCTGGCGTATTTAAAATTTGCAACAGTAAAAAATTATTTTTTGAATAATTTACTATAGAAAAGGCAAACCCTGGCGTAATTAAAATTTGAGACAGTAAAAAATTATTTTTTGAATAATTTACTATAGAAAAGGCAATCCCTGGCGTAATTAAAATTTGCGACAGTAAAAAATTATTTTTTGAATAATTTACTATAAAAAAGGCAATCCCTGGCGTATTTAAAATTTGCGACAGTAAAAAATTAATTTTTGAATAATTTACTATAGAAAAGGCAATCCCTGGAGCAATTATAATTTGCGACAGTAAAAAAGTATTTTTTGAATAATTTGCTATAGAAAAGGCAATCCCTGGCGTATTTAAAATTTGCAACAGTAAAAAATTATTTTTTGAATAATTTACTATAGAAAAGGCAATCCCTGGCGTAATTAAAATTTGCAACAGTAAAAAATTATTTTTTGCAAAATTTACTATAGAAAAGGCAATCCCTGGCGTAATTAAAATTTGAGACAGTAAAAAATGAATTTTTGAATAATTTACTATAGAAAAGGCAATCCCTGGCGTAATTAAAATTTGCAACACTAAACAATTATTTTTTGAATAATTTACTATAGAAAAGGCAATCCCTGGCGTAATTAAAATTTGCGGCACTAAAAAATTATTTTTTGAATAATTTACTATAGAAAAGGCAATCCGTGGCGTAATTAAAATTTGCGACAGTAATAAATTAATTTTTGAATAATTTACTATAGAAAAGGCAATCCCTGGCGTAATTAAAATTTGAGACAGTAAAAAATGAATTTTTGAATAATTTACTATAGAAAAGGCAATCTATGGCGTAGTTAAAATTTGCAACAGTAAAAAATTATTTTTTGAATAATTTACTATAGAAAAGGCAATCCCTGGCGTAATTATAATTTGCGACAGTAAAAAATTATTTTTGGCAAAATTTACTATAGAAAAGGCAATCCGTGGCGTAATTAAAATTTGCGACACTAAAAAATTATTTTTTGAATTATTTACTATAGAAAGGGCAATCCCTGGCGTAATTAAAATTTGCGACAGTAAAAAATTATTTTTTGAATAATTTACTATAGAAAAGGCAATCCCTGGCGTAATTAAAATTTGAGACAGTATAAAATTATTTTTTGAATAATTTACTATAGAAAAGGTAATCCCTGGCGTAATTAAAATTTGCGACACTAAAAAATTATTTTTTGAATAATTTACTATAGAAATGGCAATCCCTGGAGTAATTAAAATTTGCGACAGTAAAAAATTATTTTTTGAATAATTTACTATAGAAAAGGCAATCCCTGGCGTAATTAAAATTTGCAACAGTAAAAAATTATTTTTTGAATAATTTACTATACAAAAGGCAATCCCTGGCGTAATTAAAATTTGCAACAGTAAAAAATAATTTTTTGAATCATTTACTATAGAAAAGGCAATCCCTGGCGTAATTAAAATTTGCGACAGTAAAAAATTATTTTCTGAATAAGTTACTATAGAAAAGGCAATCCCTGGCGTAATTAAAATTTGAGACAGTAAAGAATGAATTTTTGAATAATTTACTATAGAAAAGGCAATCCCTGGCGTAATTAAAATTTGCGACAGTAAAAAATTATTTTTTGAATAATTTACTATAGAAAAGGCAATCCCTGGCGTAATTAATATTTGAGACAGTATAAAATTATTTTTTGAAAGATTTACTATAGAAAAGGCAATCCCTGGCGTAATTAAAATTTGCGACACTAAAAAATAATTTTTTGAATAATTTATTATAGAAATGGCAATCCCTGGCGTAATTAAAATTTGCGACAGTAAAATATTATTTTTTGAATAATTTACTATAGAAAGGCAATCCCTGGCGTAATTAAAATTTGCGACAGTAAAAATTTATTTTTTGAATAATTTACTATAGAAAAGGCAATCCCTGGCGTAATTAAAATTTCCGACACTAAAAAATTATTTTTTGAATAATTTACTATAGAAAAGGCAGTCCCTGGCGTATTTAAAATTTGTGACAGAAAAAATTATTTTTTGAATAATTTACTATAGAAAAGGCAATCCCTGGCGTATTTAAAATTTGCAACAGTAAAAAATTATTTTTTGAATAATTTACTATAGAAAAGGCAATCCCTGGCGTAATTAAAATTTGAGACAGTAAAAAATAATTTTTTGAATAATTTACTATAGAAAAGGTAATCTATGGCTTAGTTAAAATTTGCAACAGTAAAAAATTATTTTTTGAATAATTTACTATAGAAAAGGCAATCCCTGGCGTAATTATAATTTGCGACAGTAAAAAATTATTTTTGGCAAAATTTACTATAGAAAAGGCAATCCGTGGCGTAATTAAAATTTGCGACACTAAAAAATTATTTTTTGAATAATTTACTATAGAAAAGGCAATCCCTGGCGTAATTAAAATTTGCGACAGTATAAAATTATTTTTTGAATAATTTACTATAGAAAAGGTAATCCCTGGCGTAATTAAAATTTGCGACACTAAAAAATTATTTTTTGAATAATTTACTACAGAAATGGCAATCCCTGGCGTAATTAAAATTTGCGACAGTAAAAAATTATTTTTTGAATAATTTACTATAGAAAAGGCAATCCCTGGCGTAATTAAAATTTGAGACAGTATAAAATTATTTTTTGAATAATTTACTGTAGAAAAGGCAATCCCTGGCGTAATTATAATTTGCGACAGTAAAAAATTATTTTTGGCAAAATTTACTATAGAAAAGGCAATCCGTGGCGTAATTAAAATTTGCGACACTAAAAAATTATTTTTTGAATAATTTACTATAGAAAAGGCAATCCCTGGCGTAATTAAAATTTGCGACAGTAAAAAATTATTTTTTGAATAATTTACTATAGAAAAGGCAATCCCTGGCGTAATTAAAATTTGAGACAGTATAAAATTATTTTTTGAATAATTTACTATAGGAAAGGCAATCCCTGGCGTAATTATAATTTGCGACAGTATAAAATGAATTTTTGAATAATTTACTATAGAAAAGGCAATCCCTGGCGTAATTAAAATTTGCGACAGTAAAAAATTATTTTTTGAATAATTTACTATAGAAAAGGCAATCCCTGGCGTAATTAAAATTTGCAACAGTAAAAAATTATTTTTTGAATAATTTACTATACAAAAGGCAATCCCTGGCGTAATTAAAATTTGCAACAGTAAAAAATAATTTTTTGAATAATTTACTATAGAAAAGGCAATCCCTGGCGTAATTAAAATTTGCGACAGTAAAAAATTATTTTTTGAATAATTTACTATAGAAAAGGCAATCCCTGGCGTAATTAAAATTTGAGACAGTAAAAAATGAATTTTTGAATAATTTACTATAGAAAAGGCAATCCCTAGCGTAATTAAAATTTGCGACAGTAAAAAATTATTTTTTGAATAATTTACTATAGAAAAGGCAATCCGTGGCGTAATTAAAATTTGAGACAGTATAAAATTATTTTTTGAAAAATTTACTATAGAAAAGGCAATCCCTAGCGTAATTAAAATTTGCGACACTAAAAAATTATTTTTTGAATAATTTATTATAGAAAAGGCAATCCCTGGCGTAATTAAAATTTGCGACAGTAAAAAATTATTTTTTGAATAATTTACTATAGAAAAGGCAATCCCTGGCGTAATTAAAATTTCCGACACTAAAAAATTATTTTTTCAATAATTTACTATAGAAAAGGCAATCCCTGGCATATTTAAAATTTGTGACAGAAAAAATTATTTTTTGAATAATTTACTATAGAAAAGGCAATCCCTGGCGTATTTAAAATTTGCAACAGTAAAAAATTATTTTTTGAATAATTTACTATAGAAAAGGCAATCCCTGGCGTAATTAAAATTTGAGACAGTAAAAAATAATTTTTTGGATAATTTACTATAGAAAAGGCAATCCCTGGCGTAATTAAAATTTGCAACAGTAAAAAATTATTTTTTGAATAATTTACTATAGAAAAGGCAATCCCTGGCGTAATTAAAATTTGCGACAGCAAAAAATTTTTTTTTGCAAAATTTACTATAGAAAAGGCGTAATTAAAACTTGCGACAGTATAAAATTATTTTTTGGAAAAATTTACTATAGAAAAGGCAATCCCTGGCGTATTTAAAATTTGAGACAGTAAAAAATGAACTTTTGAATAATTTACTATAGAAAAGGCAATCCCTGGCGTAATTAAAATTTGAGACAGTAAAAAATGAATTTGAATAATTTACTATAGAAAAGGCAATCCCTGGTGTAATTAAAATTTGCAGCAGTAAAAAATTATTTTTGCAAAATTTACTATAGAAAAGGCAATCCCTGGCGTAATTAAAATTTGCGACACTAAAAAAGTATTTTTTGAATAATTTACTATAGAAAAGGCAATCCCTGGCGTAATTAAAATTTGCGACAGTAAAAAATTATTTTTTGAATAATTTACTATAGAAAAGGCAATCCCTGGCGTAATTAAAATTTGAGACAGTATAAAATTATTTTTTGAATAATTTACTATAGAAAAGGCAATCCCTGGCGTAATTAAAATTTGCGACAGTAAAAAATTATTTTTTGGAAAATTTACTATAGAAAAGGCAATACCTGGCGTATTTAAAATTTGTGACAGTATAAAATTATTTTTTGAATAATATACTATAGAAAAGGCAATCCCTGGCGTAATTAAAATTTGCGACAGTAAAAAATTATTTTTTGAATAATTTACTATAGAAAAGTCAATCCCTGGGCGTAATTAAAATTTGCGACAGTAAAAAATTATTTTTTGAATAATTTACTATAGAAAAGGCAATCCCTGGCGTAATTAAAATTTGCGACAGTAAAAAATTATTTTTTTGAATAATTTACTATAGAAAAGGCAATCCCTGGCGTATTTAAAATTTGCAACAGTAAAAAATTATTTTTTGAATAATTTACTATAGAAAAGGCAATCCCTGGCGCAATTAAAATTTGCGACAGTAAAAAATTATTTTTTGAATAATATACTATAGAAAAGGCAATCCCTGGCGTAATTAAAATTTGCGGCAGTAAAAAATTATTTTTTGCAAAATTTACAATAGAAAAGGCAATCCCTGGCGTAATTAAAACTTGCGACAGTATAAAATTATTTTTTGAATAATTTACTACAGAAAAGGCAATCCCTGGCGTAATTATAATTTGCGACAGTAAAAATTTAATTTTTGAATAATTTACTATAGAAAAGGCAATCCCTGGCGTAATTAAAATTTGCAACAGTAAAAAAATTATTTTTTGCAAAATTTACTATAGAAAAGGCAATCCCTGGCGTAATTAAAATTTGCGACACTAAAAAATTATTTTTTGAATAATTTACTATAGAAAAGGCAATCCCTGGCGTAATTAAAACTTGCGACAGTAAAAAATTATTTTTTGAATAATGTACTATAGAAAAGGCAATCCTGTCGTAATTAAAATTTGCAACAGTAAAAAATTATTTTTTGAATAATTTACTATAGAAAAGGCAATCCCTGGCGTAATTAAAATTTGCGACAGTAAAAAATTATTTTTTGAATAATTTACTATAGAAAAGGCAATCCCTGGCGTAATTAAAATTTGCGACAGTAAAAAATTATTTTTTGCAAAATTTACTATAGAAAAGGCAATCCCTGGCGTAATTAAAATTTGCGACAGTAAAAAATGCATTTTTGCAAAATTTACTATAGAAAAGGCAATCCTTGGCGTAATTAAAATTTGCGACAGTAAAAAATTATTTTTTGCAAAATTTTCTATAGAAAAGGCAATCCCTGGCGTAATTAAAACTTGCGACAGTATAAAATTATTTTTTGAATAATTTACTATAGAAAAGGCAATCCCTGGCGTATTTAAAATTTGCAACAGTAAAAAATTATTTTTTGAATAATTTACTATAGAAAAGGCAATCCCTGGCGTAATTATAATTTGCGACAGGTAAAAAATTAATTTTTGAATAATTTACTATAGAAAAGGCAATCCCTGGCGTAATTAAAATTTGCGAAAGTAAAAAATTATTTTTTGAATAATTTACTATAGAAAAGGCAATCCCTGGCGTAATTAAAACTTGCGACAGTATAAAATTATTTTTTGAATAATTTACTATAGAAAAGGCAATCCCTGGCGTAATTAAAATTTGCGACAGTATAAAATTATTTTTTGCAAAATTTACTATAGAAAATCCAATCCCTGGCGTAATTAAAATTTGTAACAGTAAAAAATTATTTTTTGAATAATTTACTATAGAAAAGGCAATCCCTGGCGTAATTATAATTTGCGACACTAAACAATTAGTTTTTGAAAAATTTACTATAGAAAAGGCAATCCCTGGCGTAATTAAAATTTGCGACAGTAAAAAATTAATTTTTGAATAATTTACTATAGAAAAGGGAATCCCTGGCGTAATTAAAATTTGCGACAGTAAACAATTATTTTTTGAATAATTTACTATAGAAAAGGCAATCCCTGGCGTATTTAAAATTTGCAACAGTAAAAAATTATTTTTTGAATAATTTACTATAGAAAAGGCAATCCCTGGCGTAATTAAAATTTGCGACAGTAAAAAATTATTTTTTGAATAATTTACTATAGAAAAGGCAATCCCTGGCGTAATTAAAATTTCCGACAGTAAAAAATTATTTTTTCCAAAATTTACTATAGAAAAGGCAATCCCTGGCGTAATTAAAACTTGCGACAGTATAAAATTATTTTTTGAATAATTTACTATAGAAAAGGCAATCCCTGGCGTAATTATAATTTGCGAAAGTAAAAAATTAATTTTTGAATAATTTACTATAGAAAAGGCAATCCCTGGCGTAATTAAAATTTGCAACAGTAAAAAATTATTTTTTGCAAAATTTACTATAGAAAAGGCAATCCCTGGCGTAATTAAAATTTGCGACACTAAAAATTTATTTTTTGAATAATTTACTATAGAAAAGGCAATCCCTGGCGTAATTAAAATTTGCGACAATAAAAAATTATTTTTTGAATAATTTACTATAGAAAAGGCAATCCCTGGCGTAATTAAAATTTGCAACAGTAAAAAATTATTTTTTGAATAATTTACTATAGAAAAGGCAATCCCTGGCATAATTAAAATTTGCGACAGTAAAAAATTATTTTTTGAATAATTTACTATAGAAAAGGCAATCCCTGGCGTAATTAAAATTTGCGACAGTAAAAAATTATTTTTTGCAAAATTTACTATAGAAAAGGCAATCCCTGGCGTAATTAAAATTTGCGACAGTAAAAAATGAATTTTTGCAAAATTTACTATAGAAAAGGCAACCCCTGGCGTAATTAAAATTTGCGACAGTAAAAAATTATTTTTTGCAAAATTTACTATAGAAAAGGCAATCCCTGGCGTAATTAAAACTTGCGACAGTATAAAATTATTTTTTGAATAATTTACTATAGAAAAGGCAATCCCTGGCGTAATTATAATTTGCGACAGTAAAAAATTAATTTTTGAATAATTTACTATAGAAAAGGCAATCCCTGGCGTAATTAAAATTTGCGACAGTAAAAAATTATTTTTTGAATAATTTACTATAGAAAAGGCAATCCCTGGCGTAATTAAAATTTGCGACAGTAAAAAATTATTTTTTGAATAATTTACTATAGAAAAGGCAATCCCTGGCGTAATTAAAATTTGCGACAGTAAAAATTATTTTTTGAATAATTTACTATAGAAAATGCAATCCCTGGCGTAATTAAAATTTGCGACAGTATAAAAATTATTTTTGCAAAATTTACTATAGAAAAGGCAATCCCTGGCGTAATTGAAATTTGCAACAGTAAAAAAATTATTTTTTGAATAATTTACTATAGAAAAGGCAATCCCTGGCGTAATTATAATTTGCGACACTAAACAATTAGATTTTGAAAAATTTACTATAGAAAAGGCAATCCCTGGCGTAATTAAAATTTGCGACAGTAAAAAATTAATTTTTGAATAATTTACTATAGAAAAGGCAATCCCTGGCGTAATTAAAATTTGCGACAGTAAAAAATTATTTTTTGAATAATTTACTATAGAAAAGGCAATCCTGTCGTAATTAAAATTTGCAACAGTAAAAAATTATTTTTTGAATAATTTACTATAGAAAATGCAATCCCTGGCGTAATTATAATTTGCGACACTAAACAATTATTTTTTGCAAAATTTACTATAGAAAAAGGCAATCCCTGGCGTAATTAAAATTGCGACAGTAAAAAATTAATTTTTGAATAATTTACTATAGAAAAGGCAATCCCTGGCGTAATTAAAATTTGCAACAGTAAAAAATTATTTTTTGAATAATTTACTATAGAAAAGGCAATCCCTGGCGTAATTATAATTTGCGACACTAAACAATTAGTTTTTGAAAAATTTACTATAGAAAAGGCAATCCCTGGCGTAATTAAAATTTGCGACAGTAAAAAATTAATTTTTGCAAAATTTACTATAGAAAAGGCAATCCCTGGCGTAATTAAAATTTGCGACAGTAAAAAATTAATTTTTGAATAATTTACTATAGAAAAGGGCAATCCCTGGCGTAATTAAAATTTGCGACAGTAAAAAATTATTTTTTGAATAATTTACTTTAGAAAAGGCAATCCCTGGCGTAATTAAATTTGCGACACTAAAAAATAATTTTTTGAATAATTTACTATAGAAAAGGCAATCCCTGGCGTAATTAAAATTGCGACAGTATAAAATTATTTTTTGAATAATTTACTATAGAAATGGCAATCCTGGCGTAATTAAAATTTGCGACAGTAAAAAATTCTTTTTTGAATAATTTACTATAGAAAAGGCAATCCCTGGCGTAATTAAATTTGCGACACTAAAAAATTATTTTTGAATAATTTACTATAGAAAAGGGCAATCCTTGGCGTAATTAAAATTTGCGACAGTAAAAAATTATTTTTTGAATAATTTACTATAGAAAAGGCAATCCCTGGCGTAATTAAAATTTGAGACAGTATAACAATTATTTTTTGAATAATTTACTATAGAAAAGGTAATCACTGGCGTATTTAAAATTTTCGACAGTAAAAAATTATTTTTTGAATAATTTACTATAGAAAAGGCAATCCCTGGCGTATTTAAAATTTGCAACAGTAAAAAATTATTTTTTGAATAATTTACTATAGAAAAGGCAATCCCTGGCGTAATTAAAATTTGCGACAGTAAAAAATTATTTTTTGAATAATTTACTATAGAAAAGGCAATCCCTGGCGTAATTAAAATTTGCGACACTAAAAAATTATTTTTTGAATAATTTACTATAGAAAAGGCAATCCTTGGCGTAATTAAAATTTGAGACAGTAAAAAATGAATTTTTGAATAATTTACTATAGAAAAGGCAATCCCTGGCGTAATTAAAATTTGAGACAGTAAAAAATTATTTTTTGAATAATTTACTATAGAAAAGGCAATCCCTGGCGTAATTAAAATTTGCGACACTAAACAATTATTTTTTGATAATTTACTATAGAAAAGGCAATCCATGGCGTAATTAAAATTTGCGACAGTAAAAATGAATTTTTGAATAATTTACTATAGAAAAGGCAATCCCTGGCGTAATTAAAATTTGAGACAGTAAAAAATTATTTTTGAATAATTTACTATAGAAAAGGCAATCCCTGCGTAATTAAAATTTGAGACAGTAAAAAATTATTTTTTGAATAATTTACTATAGAAAAGGCAATCCCTGGCGTAATAAAATTTGCGACAGTAAAAAATCATTTTTTGAATAATTTACTATAGAAAAGGCAATCCCTGGCGTAATTAAATTTGAAACAGTAAAAAATGAATTTTTGAATAATTTACTATAGAAAAGAGCAATCCCTGGCGTAATTAAAATTTGAGACAGTAAAAAATTATTTTTGAATATTTACTATAGAAAAGGCAATCCCTGGCGTAATTAAAATTTGCGACAGTAAAAAATTATTTTTTGAATAATTTACTATAGAAAAGGCAATCCCTGACGTAATTAAAATTTGCGACAGTAAAAAATTATTTTTTGAATAATTTAATATAGAAAAGGCAATCCCTGGCGTAATTAATATTTGAGACAGTAAAAAATTATTTTTGAATAATTTACTATAGAAAAGGCAATCCCTGCCGTATTTAAAATTTGCAACAGTAAAAAATTATTTTTTGAATAATTTACTATAGAAAAGGCAATCCCTGGCGTAATTAAAATTTGCGACAGTAAAAAAATTATTTTTTGAATAATTTACTATAGAAAAGGCAATCCCTGGCGTATTTAAAATTTGAGACAGTAAAAAATTATTTTTTGAATAATTTACTATAGAAAAGGCAATCCCTGGCACAATTAAATTTGCAACAGTAAAAAATTATTTTTTGAATAATTTACTATAGAAAAGGCAATCCCTGGCGTAATTATAATTTGCGACAGTAAAAAATTATTTTTGCAAAATTTACTATAGAAAAGGCAATCCCTGGCGTAATTAAAACTTGCGACAGTAAAAAATTATTTTTTGAATAATTTACTATAGAAAAGGCAATCCCTGGCGTAATTAAAATTTGCAAGAGTATAAAATTATTTTTGCAAATTTACTATAGAAGAGGCAATCCCTAAAAAATTATTTTTTGAATAATTTACTATAGAAAAGGCAATCCCTGGCGTAATTATAATTTGCGACAGAAAAAAAATTAATTTTTGAATAATTTACTATAGAAAAGGCAATACCTGCGTAATTAAAATTTGAGACAGTTAAAAAATGAATTTTTGAATAATTTACTATACAAAAGGTAATCCTTGGCGTAATTAAAATTTACAACAGTAAAAAATTATTTTTTGCAAAATTTACTATAGAAAAGGCAATCCCTGGCGTAATTAAAATTTGAGACAGTAAAAAATTATTTTTTGAATAATTTACTATAGAAAAGGCAATCCCTGGCGTAATTAAAATTTGCGACAGTAACAAATGAATTTTTGCAAAATTTACTATAGAAAAGGCAATCCCTGGCGTAATTAAAATTTGCGACACTAAAAAATTATTTTTTGAATAATTTACTATAGAAAAGGCAATCCCTGCGTAATTAAAATTTGCAACAGTAAAAAATTATTTTTTGAAAAATTTACTATAGAAAAGGCAATCCCTGGCGTAATTAAAATTTGCGACAGTAAAAAATTATTTTTTGAATAATTTACTATAGAAAAGGTCAATCCCTGGCGTAATTAAAATTTGCAACAGTAAAAAATTATTTTTTGAATAATTTACTATAGAAAAGGCAATCCCTGGCGTAATTAAAATTTGCGACACTAAAAAATTATTTTTTGAATAATTTACTAGAGAAAAGGCAATCCCTGGCGTAATTATAATTTGCGACAGTAAAAAATTATTTTTGGCAAAATTTACTATAGAAAAGGCAATCCCTGGCGTAATTAAAATTTGCGACACTAAAAAATTATTTTTTGAATAATTTACTATAGAAAAGGCAATCCCTGGCGTAATTAAAATTTGCAACAGTAAAAAATTATTTTTTGAATAATTTACTATAGAAAAGGCAATCACTGCGTAATTAAAATTTGCGACAGTAACAAATGAATTTTTGCAAAATTTACTATGGAAAAGGCAATCCCTGGCGTAATTAAAATTGCAACAGTAAAAAATTATTTTTTGAATAATTTACTATAGAAAAGGCAATCCCTGGCGTAATTAAAATTTGCGACAGTAAAAAATTATTTTTTGAATAATTTACTATAGAAAAGGCAATCCCTGGCGTAATTAAAATTTGAGACAGTATAAAATTTATTTTTTGAATAATTTACTATAGAAAAGGCAATCCCTGGCGTAATTAAAATTTGCGACACTAAAAAATTATTTTTTGAATAATTTTACTATAGAAAAGGCAATCCCTGGCGTAATTATAATTTGCGACAGTAAAAAATTATTTTTGGCAAAATTTACTATAGAAAAGGCAATCCCTGGCGTAATTAAAATTTGCGACACTAAAAAATTATTTTTGAATAATTTACTATAGAAAAGGCAATCCTGTCGTAATTAAAATTTGCGACAGTATAAAAATTATTTTTTGCAAATTTAGTATAGAAAAAGGCAATCCCTGGCGTACTTAAAATTTGCGACACTACAAAATTATTTTTGAATTAATTTACTATAGAAAAGGCAATCCCTGGCGTAATTAAAATTTGCGACAGTAAAAAATTATTTTTTGAATAATTTACTATAGAAAAGGCAATCCCTGGCGTAATTAAAATTTGCGACAGTAAAAATTATTTTTTGAATAATTTACTATAGAAAAGGCAATACCTGGCGTAATTAAAATTTGAGACAGTATAAAATTATTTTTTTGAATAATTTACTATAGAAAAGGCAATCCCTGGCGTATTTAAAATTTGCAACAGTAAAAAACTATTTTTTGAATAATTTACTATAGAAAAGGCAATCCCTGGCGTAATTAAAATTTGCGACAGTAAAAAATTATTTTTTGAATAATTTACTATGAAAAGGCAATCCCTGGCGTAATTAAAATTTGCGACAGTAAAAAATTATTTTTTGAATAATTTACTATAGAAAAGGCAATCCCTGGCGTATTTAAAATTTGCAACAGTAAAAAATTAATTTTTGAATAATTTACTATAGAAAAGGCAATCCCTGGCGTAATTAAAATTTGAGACAGTAAAAAATGAATTTTGAATAATTTACTATAGAAGAGGCAATCCCTAGCGTAATTAAAATTTGAGACAGTAAAAAATTATTTTTTGAATATATTACTATAGAAAAGGCAATCCCTGGCGTAATTAAAATTTGCGACAGTAAAAAATTATTTTTTGAATAATTTACTATAGAAAAGGGCATCCCTGGCGTAATTAAAATTTGGCGACAGTAAAAAATTATTTTTTGAATAATTTACTATAGAAAAGGCAATCCCTGGCGTAATTATAATTTGCGACAGTAAAAAATTATTTTTCGCAAAATTTACTATAGAAAAGGCAATCCCTGGCGTAATTAAAATTTGCGACACTACAAAATTATTTTTTGAATAATTTACTATAGAAAAGGCAATCCCTGGCGTAATTAAAAATTTGCGACAGTAAAAAATTATTTTTTGAATAATTTACTATAGAAAAGGCAATCCCTGGCGTAATTAAAATTTGCGACAGTAAAAAATTATTTTTTGAATAATTTACTATAGAAAAGGCAATCCCTGGCGTAATTAAAATTTGCGACACTAAAAAATTATTTTTTGAATAATTTTACTATAGAAAAGGCAATCCCTGGCGTAATTAAAATTTGGAGACAGTATAAAATTATTTTTTGAATAATTTACTATAGAAAAGGCAATCCCTGGCGTAATTAAAATTTGCGACAGTAAAAAATTATTTTTTGCAAAATTTACTATAGAAAAGGCAATCCCTGGCGTATTTAAAATTTGTGACAGAAAAAATTATTTTTTGAATAATTTACTATAGAAAAGGCAATCCCTGGCGTATTTAAAATTTGCGACAGTAAAAAATTATTTTTTGAATAATTTACTATAGAAGAGGCAATCCCTGGCGTAATTAAAATTTGCGACACTAAACAATTATTTTTTGAATAATTTACTATAGAAAAGGCAATCCCTGGCGTAATTAACATTTGAGACAGTAAAAAATTATTTTATGAATAATTTACTATAGAAAAGGCAATCCCTGGCGTAATTAAAATTTGCGACAGTATAAAATTATTTTTGCAAAATTTACTATAGAAAAGGCAATCCCTGGCGTAATTAAATTTGCAACAGTAAAAAATTATTTTTTGAATAATTTACTATAGAAAAGGCAATCCCTGGCGTAATTAAAATTTGCGACACTAAACAATTATTTTTTGAATAATTTACTATAGGAAAGGCAATCATTGGCGTAATTAAAATTTGAGACAGTAAAAAATTATTTTTTGAATAATTTACTATAGAAAAGGCAATCCCTGGCGTAATTAAAAATTGCGACACTAAGCAATTATTTTTTGCAAAATTTACTATAGAAAAAGGCAATCCCTGGCGTAATTAATATTTGCAACAGTAAAAAATTATTTTTTGAATAATTTACTATAGAAAAGGCAATCCCTGGCGTAATTAAAATTTGCGACAATAAAAAATTATTTTTTGCAAAATTTTACTATAGAAAAGGCAATCCCTGGGCGTAATATTAAATTTGCGACAGTAAAAAATTATTTTTTGCAAAATTTACTATAGAAAAGGCAATCCCTGGCGTAATTAAAAACTTGCGACAGTAAAAAATTATTTTTTGAATAATTTACTATAGAAAAGGCAATCCCTGGCGTAATTAAAATTTGCGACAGTAAAAAATTATTTTTTGAATAATTTACTATAGAAAAGGCAATACCTGGCGTAATTAAAATTTGAGACAGTATAAAATTATTTTTTGAATAATTTACTATAGAAAAGGCAATCCCTGGCGTATTTAAAATTTGCAACAGTAAAAAAAATATTTTTTTTATAATTTACTATAGAAAAGGCAATCCCTGGCGTAATTAAAATTTGCGACAGTAAAAAATTATTTTTTTGAATAATTTAGTATAGAAAAGGCAATCCCTGGCGTAATTAAAATTTGCGACAGTAAAAAATTATTTTTTGAATAATTTACTATAGAAAAGGCAATCCCTGGCGTATTTAAAATTTGCAACAGTAAAAAATTAATTTTTGAATAATTTACTATAGAAAAGGCAATCCCTGGCGTAATTAAAATTTGAGACAGTAAAAAATGAATTTTGAATAATTTACTATAGAAAAGGCAATCCCTGGCGTAATTAAAATTTGAGACAGTAAAAAATTATTTTTGAATAATTTACTATAGAAAAGGCCAATCCCTGGCGTAATTAAAATTTGCGACAGTAAAAAATTATTTTTTGAATAATTTAATATAGAAAAGGCAATCCCTGGCGTAATTAAATTTGCGACAGTAAAAAATTATTTTTTGAATAATTTACTATAGAAAAGGCAATCCCTGCGTAATAATAATTTGAGACAGTAAAAAATTATTTTTCGCAAAATTTACTATGGAAAAGGCAATCCCTGGCGTAATTAAAATTTGCGACACTACAAAATTATTTTTGAATAATTTACTATAGAAAAGGCAATCCCTGGCGTAATTAAAATTTGCGACAGTAAAAAATTATTTTTTGATTAATTTACTATAGAAAAGGCAATCCCTGTGCGTAATTAAAATTTGCGACAGTAAAAAATTATTTTTTGAATAATTTACTATAGAAAAGGCAATCCCTGGCGTAATAAAATTTGCGACACTAAAAAATTATTTTTTGAATAATTTACTATAGAAAAGGCAATCCCTGGCGTAATTAAAATTTGAGACAGTATAAAATTATTTTTGATAATTTACTATAGAAAAGGGCAATCCCCTGGCGTAATTAAAATTTGCGACAGTAAAAAATTATTTTTTGCAAAATTTACTATAGAAAAGGCAATCCCTGGCGTATTTAAAATTTGTGACAGAAAAAATTATTTTTTGAATAATTTACTATAGAAAAGGCAATCCCTGGCGTATTTAAATTTGCGACAGTAAAAATATTTTTTGAATAATTACTATAGAAAGGTAATCCCTGGCGTAATTAAAATTTGCGACACTAAACAATTATTTTTTGAATAATTTACTATAGAAAAGGCAATCCCTGGCTTAATTAAAATTTGAGACAGCAAAAAATTATTTTTTGAATAATTTACTATAGAAAAGGCAATCCCTGGCGTAATTAAAATTTGCGACACTAAACAATTATTTTTGCAAAATTTACTATAGAAAAGGCAATCCCTGGCGTAATTAATATTTGCAACAGTAAAAAATTATTTTTTGAATAATTTTACTATAGAAAAGGCAATCCCTGGCGTAATTAAAATTTGCGACAGTAAAAAAATTATTTTTGCAAAATTTACTATAGAAAAGGCAATCCCTGGCGTAATTAAAATTTGCGACAGTAAAAAATTATTTTTTGCAAAATTTACTATAGAAAACGCATCCCTGGCGTAATTAAAATTTGCGACAGTAAAAAATAATTTTTTGTATAATTTACTATAGAAAGGCAATCCCTGGCGTAATTAAAATTTGCGACAGTATAAAATTATTTTTTGCAAAATTTACTATAGAAAAAGCAATCCCTGGCGTAATTAAAATTTGTGACAGAAACATTATTTTTTGAATAATTTACTATAGAAAAGGCAATCCCTGGCGTAATTAAAATTTGAGACAGTAAAAAATTATTTTTTGAATAATTTACTATAGAAAAGGCAATCCCTGGCGTATTTAAAATTTGCAACAGTAAAAAATTATATTTGGCAAAATTTACTATAGAAAAGGAAATCCCTGGCGTAATTAAAATTTGCGACACTAAAAAAATATTTTTTGAATAATTTACTATAGAAAAGGCAATCCCTGGGCGTAATTATAATTTGCGACAATAAAAAATTATTTTTTGCAAAATTTACTATAGAAAAGGCAATCCCTGGCGTAATTAAAATTTGCGACAGTAAAAAAATTAATTTTGCTAAATTACTATAGAAAAGGCAATCCCTGGCGTAATTTAAACTTGCGACACTAAACAATTATTTTTGAATATTTTACTATAGAAAAGGCAATCCCTGGCGTATTTAAATTTTGCGACACTAAACAATTATTTTTTCCAAAATTTACTATAGAAAAGGGCAATCCCTGGCGTAATTAAAATTTGCGACAGTAAAAAATTATTTTTTGCAAAATTTACTATAGAAAAGGCAATCCCTGGCGTATTAAAATTTGTGACAGAAAAAATTATTTTTGAATAATTTACTATAGAAAAGGCAATCCCTGGCGTATTTAAAATTTGCGACAGTAAAAAAATTATTTTTTGAATAATTTACTATAGAAAAGGTAATCCTGGCGTAATTAAAATTGCGACACTAAACAATTATTATTTTGAATAATTTACTATAGAAAAGGCAATCCCTGGCTTAATTAAAATTTGAGACAGCAAAAAATTATTTTTTGAATAATTTTACTATAGAAAAGGCAATCCCTGGCGTAATTAAAATTTGCGACACTAAACAATTATTTTTTGCATAATTTACTATAGAAAAGGGCAATCCCTGGCGTAATTAATATTTGCAACAGTAAAAATTATTTTTTGAATAATTTACTATAGAAAAGGCAATCCCTGGCGTAATTAAAATTTGCGACAGTAAAAAATTATTTTTTGCAAAATTTACTATAGAAAAGGCAATCCCTGGCGTAATTAAAATTGCGACAGTAAAAAATTATTTTTTGCAAAATTTACTATAGAAAACGCAATCCCTGCGTAATTAAAATTTGCGACAGTAAAAAATAATTTTTTTGTATAATTACTATAGAAAAGGCAATCCCTGGCGTAATTAAAATTTGCGACAGTATAAAATTATTTTTGCAAAATTTACTATAGAAAAAGCAATCCCTGGCGTAATTAAAATTTGTGACAGAAAACATTATTTTTTGAATAATTTACTATAGAAAAGGCAATCCCTGGCGTAATTAAAATTGAGACAGTAAAAAATTATTTTTTGAATAATTTACTATAGAAAAAGGCAATCCCTGGCGTATTTAAAATTTGCAACAGTAAAAAATTATATTTGGCAAAATTTACTATAGAAAGGAAATCCCTGGCGTAATTAAAATTTGCGACACTAAAAAATATTTTTTTGGAATAATTTACTATAGAAAAGGCAATCCCTGGCGTAATTATAATTTGCGACAATAAAAAATTATTTTTTGCAAAATTTACTATAGAAAAGGCAATCCCTGGCGTAATTTAAAATTTGCGACAGTAAAAAATTAATTTTTGCAAAATTTACTATAGAAAAGGCAATCCCTGGCGTATTTAAACTTGCGACACTAAACAATTATTTTTGAATAATTTACTATAGAAAAGGCAATCCCTGGCGTATTTAAATTTTGCGACACTAAACAATTATTTTTTCCAAAATTTACTATAGAAAAGGCAATCCCTGGCGTAATTAAAATTGAGACAGAAAAAAATTATTTTTTGAATAATTTACTATAGAAAGGCAATCCCTGGCGTAATTAAAATTTGCGACAGTAAAAAAATGAATTTTTGAATAATTTACTATAGAAAAGGCAATCCCTGGCGTATTTAAAATTTGCAACAGTAAAAAATTATTTTTTGAATAATTTACTATAGAAAAGGAAATCCCTGGCGTAATTAAAATTTGCGACAGTAAAAAAATGAATTTTTGAATAATTTACTATAGAAAAGGCAATCCCTGGCGTATTTAAAATTGCAACAGTAAAAAATTATTTTTGCAAAATTTACTATGAAAAGGCAATCCCTGGAGTAATTAAAATTTGCGACACTAAAAAATTATTTTTTGAATAATTTACTATAGAAAAGGCAATCCCTGGCGCGTAATTATAATTTGCGACAGTAAAAAATTATTTTTTGAAAAATTTACTATAGTAAAGGCAATCCCTGGCGTAATTAAAATTTGAGACAGTATAAAATTATTTTTTGAATAATTTACTATAGAAAAGGCAATCCCTGCGTAATTAAAATTTGCGACACCAAAAAATTATTTTTTGAATAATTTACTATAGAAAAGGCAATCCCTGGCGTAATTAAAATTTGAGACAGTCAAAAATTATTTTTTGAATAACTTACTATAGAAAAGGCAATCCCTGGCGTAATTATAATTTGCGACAGTAAAAAATTATTTTTGGCAAAATTTACTATAGAAAAGGCAATCCCTGGAGTAATTAAAATTTGCGACACTAAAAAATTATTTTTTGAATAATTTACTATAGAAAAGGCAATCCCTGGCGTAATTATAATTTGCGACAGTAAAAAATTATTTTTGGCAAAATTTACTATAGAAAAGGCAATCCCTGGCGTAATTAAAATTTGCGACACTAAAAAATTATTTTTTGAATAATTTACTATAGAAAAGGCAATCCCTGGCGTAATTAAAATTTGCGACACTAAACAATTATTTTTTGCAAAATTTACTATAGAAAAGGCAATCCCAGGCGTAATTAAAATTTGCGACACTAAAAAATTATTTTTTGAATAATTTACTATAGAAAGGCAATCCCTGGCGTAATTAAAATTTGCGACAGGATAAAATTATTTTTTGCAAAATTTACTATAGAAAAGGCAATCCCTGGCGTAATTATAATTTGCGACAGTAAAAAATGATTTTTTGAATAATTTACTATAGAAAAGGCAATCCCTGGCGTAATTAAAACTTGCGACAGAAAAAAATTATTTTTTGAATAATTTACTATAGAAAAGGCAATCCCTGGCGTAATTAAATTTGCAACAGTATAAAATTATTTTTTGCAAAATTTACTATAGAAAAGGCAATCCCTGGCGTAATTAAAATTTGCGACAGTAAAAAATTATTTTTTGAATAATTTACTATAGAAAAGGCAATCCCTGGCGTAGTTAAAATTTGCGAAACTAACAAATTATTTTTTGAATAATTTACTATAGAAAAGGCAATCCCTGGCGTAATTATAATTTGCGACAGTAAAAAATTATTTTTCGCAAAATTTACTATAGAAAAGGCAATCCCTGGCGTAATTAAAATTTGCGACAGTATAAAATTATTTTTTGCAAATTTACTATAGAAAAGGCAATCCCTGGCGTAATTATAATTTGGGACAGTAAAAAATTATTTTTTGCAAAATTTACTATAGAAAAGGCTATCCCTGGCGTAATTAAAACTTGCGACAGTAAAAAATTATTTTTTGAATAATTTACTATAGAAAAGGCAATCCCTGGCGTAATTAAAATTTGCGACAGTAAAAAATTATTTTTTGAATAATTTACATAGAAAAGGCAATCCCTGGCGTAATGAAAATTTGAGACAGTATAAAATTATTTTTGGAATAATTTACTATAGAAAAGGCAATCCCTGGCGTATTTAAAATTTGCAACAGTAAAAAATTATTTTTTGAATAATTTACTATAGAAAAGGCAATCCCTGGCGTAATTAAAATTTGCGACAGTAAAAAATTATTTTTTGAATAATTTACTATAGAAAAGGCAATCCCTGGCGTAATTAAAATTTGCGACAGTAAAAAATTATTTTTTGAATAATTTACTATAGAAAAGGCAATCCCTGGCGTATTTAAAATTTGAGACAGAAAAAAATGAATTTTTGAATAATTTACTATAGAAAAGGCAATCCCTGGCGTAATTAAAATTTGCGACAGTAAAAATTATTTTTTGAATAATTTACTATAGAAAAGGCAATCCTGGCGTAATTAAAATTTGAGACAGAAAAAAATGAATTTTGAATAATTTACTATAGAAAAGGCAATCCCTGGCGTAATTAAAATTTGGGACAGTAAAAAATTATTTTTTGAATAATTTACTATAGAATAGGCAATCCCTGGCGTAATTAAAATTTGAGACAGAAAAAAAATGAATTTTTGAATAATTTACTATAGAAAAGGCAATCCCTGGCGTAATTAAAATTTGGGACAGTAAAAAATTATTTTTTGAATAATTTACTATAGAAAAGGCAATCCCTGGCGTAATTAAAATTTGCGACACTAAAAAATTATTTTTTGAATAATTTACTATAGAAAAGGCAATCCCTGGCGTAATTAAAATTTGAGACAGTATAAAATTATTTTTTGAATAATTTACTATAGAAAAGGCAATCCCTGGCGTAATTAAAATTTGCGACAGTAAAAAATTATTTTTTGCAAAATTTACTATAGAAAAGGCAATCCTGGCGTATTTAAAATTTGTGACAGAAAAAATTATTTTTTGAATAATTTACTATAGAAAAGGCAATCCCTGGCGTATTTAAAATTTGCGACAGTAAAAAATTATTTTTTGAATAATTTACTATAGTAAAGGTAATCCTGGCGTAATTAAAATTTGCGACACTAAACAATTATTTTTTGAATAATTTACTATAGAAAAGGCAATCCCTGGCTTAATTAAAATTTGAGACAGCAAAAAATTATTTTTTGAATAATTTACTATAGAAAAGGCAATCCTGGCGTAATTAAAATTTGCGACACTAAACAATTATTTTTTGCAAAATTTACTATAGAAAAGGCAATCCCTGGCGTAATTAATATTTGCAACAGTAAAAAATTATTTTTTGAATAATTTACTATAGAAAAGGCAATCCCTGGCGTAATTAAAATTTGCGACAGTAAAAAAATTATTTTTGCAAAATTTACTATAGAAAAGGCAATCCCTGGCGTAATTAAAATTTGCGACAGTAAAAATTATTTTTTGCAAAATTTACTATAGAAAACGCAATCCCTGGCGTAATTAAAATTTGCGACAGTAAAAAATAATTTTTTGTATAATTTACTAAAGAAAAGGCAATCCCTGGCGTAATTAAAATTTGCGACAGTATAAAATTATTTTTGCAAAATTTACTATAGAAAAAAGCAATCCCTGGCGTAATTAAAATTTGTGACAGAAAACATTATTTTTTGAATAATTTACTATAGAAAAGGCAATCCCTGGCGTAATTAAAATTTGAGACAGTAAAAAATTATTTTTTGAATAATTTACTATAGAAAAGGCAATCCCTGGCGTATTTAAAATTTGCAACAGTAAAAAATTATATTTGGCAAAATTTACTATAGAAAAGGAAATCCCTGGCGTAATTAAAATTTGCGACACTAAAAAAAATATTTTTTGAATAATTTACTATAGAAAAGGCAATCCCTGGCGTAATTATAATTTGCGACAATAAAAAATTATTTTTTGCAAAATTTACTATAGAAAAGGCAATCCCTGGCGTAATTAAAATTTGCGACAGTAAAAAATTAATTTTTGCAAAATTTACTATAGAAAAGGCAATCCCTGCGTAATTTAAACTTGCGACACTAAACAATTATTTTTGAATAATTTACTATAGAAAAGGCAATCCCTGGCGTATTTAAATTTTGCGACACTAAACAATTATTTTTTCCAAAATTTACTATAGAAAAGGCAATCCCTGGCGTAATTAAAATTTGAGACAGTAAAAAATTATTTTTTGAATAATTTACTATAGAAAAGGCAATCCCTGGCGTAATTAAAATTTGCGACAGTAAAAAAATGAATTTTTGAATAATTTACTATAGAAAAGGCAATCCCTGGCGTATTTAAAATTTGCAACAGTAAAAATTATTTTTTGCAAAATTTACTATAGAAAAGGCAATCCCTGGCGTAATTAAAATTTGTGACAGAAAAAATGAATTTTTGAATAATTTACTATAGAAAAGGCAATCCCTGGCGTAATTATAATTTGCGACACTAAAAAATTATTTTTTGAATAATTTACCATAGAAAAGGCAATCCCTGGCGTAATTATAATTTGCGACAGTAAAAAATTATTTTTTGAAAAATTTACTATAGTAAAGGCAATTCCTGGCGTAATTAAAATTTGAGACAGTATAAAATTATTTTTTGAATAATTTACTATAGAAAAGGCAATCCCTGGCGTAATTAAAATTTGCGACACCAAAAAATTATTTTTTGAATAATTTACTATAGAAAAGGCAATCCCTGGCGTAATTAAAATTTGAGACAGTCAAAATTATTTTTGAATAACTTACTATAGAAAAGGCAATCCCTGGCGTAATTATAATTTGCGACAGTAAAAAATTATTTTTGGCAAAATTTACTATAGAAAAGGCAATCCCTGGAGTAATTAAAATTTGCGACACTAAAAAATTATTTTTTGAATAATTTACTATAGAAAAGGCAATCCCTGGCGTAATTATAATTTGCGACAGTAAAAAATTATTTTTGGCAAAATTTACTATAGAAAAGGCAATCCCTGGCGTAATTAAAATTTGCGACACTAAAAATTATTTTTTGAATAATTTACTATAGAAAAGGCAATCCCTGGCGTAATTAAAATTTGCGACACTAAACAATTATTTTTTGCAAAATTTACTATAGAAAAGGCAATCCCAGGCGTAATTAAAATTTGCGACACTAAAAAATTATTTTTGAATAATTTACTATAGAAAAGGCAATCCCTGGCGTAATTAAAATTTGCGACAGGATAAATTATTTTTTGCAAAATTTACTATAGAAAAGGCAATCCCTGGCTTAATTATAATTTGCGACAGTAAAAAATGATTTTTTGAATAATTTACTATAGAAAAGGCAATCCCTGGCGTAATTAAAACTTGCGACAGAAAAAAATTATTTTTTGAATAATTTACTATAGAAAAGGCAATCCCTGGCGTAATTAAAATTTGCAACAGTATAAAATTATTTTTTGCAAAATTTACTATAGAAAAGGCAATCCCTGGCGTAATTAAAATTTGCGACAGTAAAAAATTATTTTTTGAATAATTTACTATAGAAAAGGCAATCCCTGGCTTAATTATAATTTGCGACAGTAAAAAATGATTTTTTGAATAATTTACTATAGAAAAGGCAATCCCTGGCGTAATTAAAATTTGCGACACTAAAAAAATATTTTTTGAATAATTTACTATAGAAAAGGCAATCCCTGGCGTAATTATAATTTGCGACAATAAAAAATTATTTTTTGCAAAATTTACTATAGAAAAGGCAATCCCTGGCGTAATTAAAATTTGCGACAGTAAAAAATTAATTTTTGCAAAATTTACTATAGAAAAGGCAATCCCTGGCGTAATTTAAACTTGCGACACTAAACAATTATTTTTGAATAATTTACTATAGAAAAGGCAATCCCTGGCGTATTTAAATTTTGCGACACTAAACAATTATTTTTTCCAAAATTTACTATAGAAAAGGCAATCCCTGGCGTAATTAAAATTTGAGACAGTAAAAAATTATTTTTTGAATAATTTACTATAGAAAAGGCAATCCCTGGCGTAATTAAAATTTGCGACAGTAAAAAAATGAATTTTTGAATAATTTACTATAGAAAAGGCAATCCCTGGCGTATTTAAAATTTGCAACAGTAAAAAATTATTTTTTGCAAAATTTACTATAGAAAAGGCAATCCCTGGCGTAATTAAAATTTGTGACAGAAAAAATGAATTTTTGAATAATTTACTATAGAAAAGGCAATCCCTGGCGTAATTATAATTTGCGACACTAAAAAATTATTTTTTGAATAATTTACCATAGAAAAGGCAATCCCTGGCGTAATTATAATTTGCGACAGTAAAAAATTATTTTTTGAAAAATTTACTATAGTAAAGGCAATTCCTGGCGTAATTAAAATTTGAGACTGTATAAAATTATTTTTTGAATAATTTACTATAGAAAAGGCAATCCCTGGCGTAATTATAATTTGCGACAGTAAAAAATTATTTTTGGCAAAATTTACTATAGAAAAGGCAATCCCTGGCGTAATTAAAATTTGCGACACTAAAAAATTATTATTTTGAATAATTTACTATAGAAAAGGCAATCCCTGGCGTAATTAAAATTTGCGACACTAAACAATTATTTTTTGCAAAATTTACTATAGAAAAGGCAATCCCAGGCGTAATTAAAATTTGCGACAGTAAAAAATAATTTTTTGTATAATTTACTAAAGAAAAGGCAATCCCTGGCGTAATTAAAATTTGCGACAGTATAAAATTATTTTTTGCAAAATTTACTATAGAAAAAGCAATCCCTGGCGTAATTAAAATTTGTGACAGAAAACATTATTTTTTGAATAATTTACTATAGAAAAGGCAATCCCTGGCGTAATTAAAATTTGAGACAGTAAAAAATTATTTTTTGAATAATTTACTATAGAAAAGGCAATCCCTGGCGTATTTAAAATTTGCAACAGTAAAAAATTATATTTGGCAAAATTTACTATAGAAAAGGAAATCCCTGGCGTAATTAAAATTTGCGACACTAAAAAAATATTTTTTGAATAATTTACTATAGAAAAGGCAATCCCTGGCGTAATTATAATTTGCGACAATAAAAAATTATTTTTTGCAAAATTTACTATAGAAAAGGCAATCCCTGGCGTAATTAAAATTTGCGACAGTAAAAAATTAATTTTTGCAAAATTTACTATAGAAAAGGCAATCCCTGGCGTAATTTAAACTTGCGACACTAAACAATTATTTTTGAATAATTTACTATAGAAAAGGCAATCCCTGGCGTATTTAAATTTTGCGACACTAAACAATTATTTTTTCCAAAATTTACTATAGAAAAGGCAATCCCTGGCGTAATTAAAATTTGAGACAGTAAAAAATTATTTTTTGAATAATTTACTATAGAAAAGGCAATCCCTGGCGTAATTAAAATTTGCGACAGTAAAAAAATGAATTTTTGAATAATTTACTATAGAAAAGGCAATCCCTGGCGTATTTAAAATTTGCAACAGTAAAAAATTATTTTTTGCAAAATTTACTATAGAAAAGGCAATCCCTGGCGTAATTAAAATTTGTGACAGAAAAAATGAATTTTTGAATAATTTACTATAGAAAAGGCAATCCCTGGCGTAATTATAATTTGCGACACTAAAAAATTATTTTTTGAATAATTTACCATAGAAAAGGCAATCCCTGGCGTAATTATAATTTGCGACAGTAAAAAATTATTTTTTGAAAAATTTACTATAGTAAAGGCAATTCCTGGCGTAATTAAAATTTGAGACAGTATAAAATTATTTTTTGAATAATTTACTATAGAAAAGGCAATCCCTGGCGTAATTAAAATTTGCGACACCAAAAAATTATTTTTTGAATAATTTACTATAGAAAAGGCAATCCCTGGCGTAATTAAAATTTGAGACAGTCAAAAATTATTTTTTGAATAACTTACTATAGAAAAGGCAATCCCTGGCGTAATTATAATTTGCGACAGTAAAAAATTATTTTTGGCAAAATTTACTATAGAAAAGGCAATCCCTGGAGTAATTAAAATTTGCGACACTAAAAAATTATTTTTTGAATAATTTACTATAGAAAAGGCAATCCCTGGCGTAATTATAATTTGCGACAGTAAAAAATTATTTTTGGCAAAATTTACTATAGAAAAGGCAATCCCTGGCGTAATTAAAATTTGCGACACTAAAAAATTATTTTTTGAATAATTTACTATAGAAAAGGCAATCCCTGGCGTAATTAAAATTTGCGACACTAAACAATTATTTTTTGCAAAATTTACTATAGAAAAGGCAATCCCAGGCGTAATTAAAATTTGCGACACTAAAAAATTATTTTTTGAATAATTTACTATAGAAAAGGCAATCCCTGGCGTAATTAAAATTTGCGACAGGATAAAATTATTTTTTGCAAAATTTACTATAGAAAAGGCAATCCCTGGCTTAATTATAATTTGCGACAGTAAAAAATGATTTTTTGAATAATTTACTATAGAAAAGGCAATCCCTGGCGTAATTAAAACTTGCGACAGAAAAAAATTATTTTTTGAATAATTTACTATAGAAAAGGCAATCCCTGGCGTAATTAAAATTTGCAACAGTATAAAATTATTTTTTGCAAAATTTACTATAGAAAAGGCAATCCCTGGCGTAATTAAAATTTGCGACAGTAAAAAATTATTTTTTGAATAATTTACTATAGAAAAGGCAATCCCTGGCGTAATTAAAATTTGCGAAACTAACAAATTATTTTTTGAATAATTTACTATAGAAAAGGCAATCCCTGGCGTAATTATAATTTGCGACAGTAAAAAATTATTTTTCGCAAAATTTACTATAGAAAAGGCAATCCCTGGCGTAATTAAAATTTGCGACAGTATAAAATTATTTTTTGCAAAATTTACTATAGAAAAGGCAATCCCTGGCGTAATTATAATTTGGGACAGTAAAAAATTATTTTTTGCAAAATTTACTATAGAAAAGGCAATCCCTGGCGTAATTAAAACTTGCGACAGTAAAAAATTATTTTTTGAATAATTTACTATAGAAAAGGCAATCCCTGGCGTAATTAAAATTTGCGACAGTAAAAAATTATTTTTTGAATAATTTACATAGAAAAGGCAATCCCTGGCGTAATGAAAATTTGAGACAGTATAAAATTATTTTTGGAATAATTTACTATAGAAAAGGCAATCCCTGGCGTATTTAAAATTTGCAACAGTAAAAAATTATTTTTTGAATAATTTACTATAGAAAAGGCAATCCCTGGCGTAATTAAAATTTGCGACAGTAAAAAATTATTTTTTGAATAATTTACTATAGAAAAGGCAATCCCTGGCGTAATTAAAATTTGCGACAGTAAAAAATTATTTTTTGAATAATTTACTATAGAAAAGGCAATCCCTGGCGTATTTAAAATTTGCAACAGTAAAAAATTAATTTTTGAATAATTTACTATAGAAAAGGCAATCCCTGGCGTAATTAAAATTTGAGACAGAAAAAAATGAATTTTTGAATAATTTACTATAGAAAAGGCAATCCCTGGCGTAATTAAAATTTGGGACAGTAAAAAATTATTTTTTGAATAATTTACTATAGAAAAGGCAATCCCTGGCGTAATTAAAATTTGCGACAGTAAAAAATTATTTTTTGAATAATTTACTATAGAAAAGGTAATCCCTGGCGTAATTAAAATTTGCGACAGTAAAAAATTATTTTTTGAATAATTTACTATAGAAAAGGCAATCCCTGGCGTAATTATAATTTGCGACAGTAAAAAATTATTTTTCGCAAAATTTACTATAGAAAAGGCAATCCCTGGCGTAATTAAAATTTGCGACACTACAAAATTATTTTTTGAATAATTTACTATAGAAAAGGCAATCCCTGGCGTAATTAAAATTTGCGACAGTAAAAAATTATTTTTTGAATAATTTACTATAGAAAAGGCAATGCCTGGCGTAATTAAAATTTGAGACAATAAAAAATTATTTTTTGAATAATTTACTATAGAAAAGGCAATCCCTGGCGTAATTAAAATTTGCGACACTAAACAATTATTTTTTGCAAAATTTACTATAGAAAAGGCAATCCCTGGCGTAATTAAAATTTGCAACAGTAAAAAATTATTTTTTGAATAATTTACTATAGAAAAGGCAATCCCTGGAGTAATTAAAATTTGCGACAGTAAAAAATTATTTTTTGCAAAATTTACTATAGAAAAGGCAATCCCTGGCGTAATTAAAATTTGCGACAGTAAAAAATTATTTTTTGCAAAATTTACTATAGAAAACGCAATCCCTGGCGTAATTAAAATTTGCGATAGTAAAAAATTATTTTTTGAATAATTTACTATAGAAAAGGCAATCCCTGGCGTAATTAAAATTTGCGACAGTATAAAATTATTTTTTGCAAAATTTACTATAGAAAAGGCAATCCCTGGCGTAATTAAAATTTGTGACAGAAAACATTATTTTTTGAATAATATACTATAGAAAAGGCAATCCCTGGCGTAATTAAAATTTGAGACAGTAAAAAATTATTTTTTGAATAATTTACTATAGAAAAGGCAATCCCTGGCGTATTTAAAATTTGCAACAGTAAAAAATTATTTTTGGCAAAATTTACTATAGAAAAGGCAATCCCTGGCGTAATTATAATTTGCGACAGTAAAAAATTATTTTTTGAATAATTTACTATAGTAAAGGCAATCCCTGGCGTAATTAAAATTTGAGACAGTAAAAAATTATTTTTTGAATAATTTACTATAGAAAAGGCAATCCCTGGCGTAATTAAAATTTGCGACAGTAAAAAATGAATTTTTGAATAATTTACTATAGAAAAGGCAATCCCTGGCGTAATTAAAATTTGAGACAGTAAAAAATTATTTTTTGCAAAATTTACTATAGAAAAGGCTATCCCTGGCGTATTTAAAATTTGAGACAGTAAAAAATTAATTTTTGCAAAATATACTATAGAAAAGGCAATCCCTGGCGTAATTAAAATTTGAGACAGTAAAAAATTATTTTTTGAATAATTTACTATAGAAAAGGCAATCCCTGGCGTAATTAAAATTTGTGACAGTATAAAATTATTTTTTGAATAATTTACTATAGAAGAGGCAATCCCTGGCGTAATTAAAATTGAGACAGTAAAAAATTATTTTTTGAATAATTTACTATAGAAAAGGCAATCCCTGGCGTAATTAAAATTTGTGACAGTATAAAATTATTTTTTGAATAATTTACTATAGAAAAGGCAATCCCTGGCGTAATTAAAATTTGCGACAGTAAAAAATTATTTTTTGAATAATTTACTATAGAAAAGGCAATCCCTGGCGTAATTAAAATTTGTGACACTAAACAATTATTTTTTGCAAAATTTACTATAGAAAAGGCAATCCCTGGCGTAATTATAATTTGCGACAGTATAAAATTATTTTTTGAATAATTTACTATAGAAAAGGCAATCCCTGGCGTAATTAAAATTTGAGACAGTAAAAAATTATTTTTTGAATAATTTACTATAGAAAAGGCAATCCCTGGCGTAATTAAAATTTGCGACAGTAAAAAATTATTTTTTGAATAATTTACTATAGAAAAGGCAATCCCTGGCGTATTTAAAATTTGCAACAGTAAAAAATTATTTTTTGCAAAATTTACTATAGAAAAGGCAATCCCTGGCGTATTTAAAATTTGCGACAGTAAAAAATTATTTTTTGAATAATTTACTATAGAAAAGGCAATCCCTGGCGTATTTAAAATTTGCAACAGTAAAAAATTATTTTTTGAATAATTTACTATAGAAAAGGCAATCCCTGGCGTAATTAAAATTTGCGACAGTAAAAAATTATTTTTTCAATAATTTACTATAGAAAAGGCAATCCCTGGCGTAATTAAAATTTGCAACAGTAAAAAATTATTTTTTGAATGATTTACTATAGAAAAGGCAATCCCTGGCGTAATTAAAATTTGAGACAGTAAAAAATTAATTTTTGAATAATTTACTATAGAAAAGGCAATCCCTGGCGTAATTAAATTTTGAGACAGTAAAAAATTATTTTTTGAATAATTTACTATAGAAAAGGCAATCCCTGGCGTAATTATAATTTGCGACAGAAAAAAATTATTTTTTGAATAATTTACTATAGAAAAGGCAATCCCTGGCCTAATTATAATTTGCGACAGAAAAAATTATTTTTTGAATAATTTACTATAGAAAAGGCAATCCCTGGCGTAATTAAAATTTGCGACAGTAAAAAATTATTTTTTGCAAAATTTACAATAGAAAAGGCAATCCCTGGCGTAATTATAATTTGCGACAGTAAAAAATTAATTTTTGAATAATTTACTATAGAAAAGGCAATCCCTGGCGTAATTAAAATTTGCGACACTAAACAATTATTTTTTGCAAAATTTACTATACAAAAGGCAATCCCTGGCGTAATTAAAATTTGCGACAGTAAAAAATGAATTTTTGAATAATTTACTATAGAAAAGGCAATCCCTGGCGTAATTAAAATTTGCGACAGTAAAAAATGAATTTTTGAATAATTTACTATAGAAAAGGTAATACCTGGCGTATTTAAAATTTGCAACAGTAAAAAATTATTTTTTGCAAAATTTACTATAGAAGAGGCAATCCCTGGCGTAATTAAAATTTGTGACAGAAAAAATGAATTTTTGAATAATTTACTATAGAAAAGGCAATCCCTGGCGTAATTATAATTTGCGACACTAAAAAATTATTTTTTGAATAATTTACTATAGAAAAGGCAATCCCTGGCGTAATTAAAATTTGAAACAGTAAAAAATTATTTTTTGAATAATTTACTATAGAAAAGGCAATCCCTGGCGTAATTAAAATTTGCGACAGTATAAAATTATTTTTTGAATAATTTACTATAGAAAAGGCAATCCCTGGCGTAATTAAAATTTGCGACAGTAAAAAATTATTTTTTGAAAAGGCAGTCCCTGGCGTAATTAAAATTTGAGACACTAAACAATTATTTTTTGGAAAATTTACTATAGAAAAGGCAATCCCTGGCGTAATTAAAATTTGCGACAGTAAAAATTTTTTTTTTGAATAATTTACTATAGAAAAGGCAATCCCTGGCGTAATTATAATTTGCGACAGTAAAAAATTATTTTTTGTATAATTTACTATAGAAAAGGCAATACCTGGCGTATTTAAAATTTGAGAGAGTAAAAAATTATTTTTTGCAAAATTTACTATAGAAAAGGCAATCCCTGGCGTAATTAAAATTTGAGACAGTAAAAAATGAATTTTTGAATAATTTACTATAGAAAAGGCAATCCCTGGCGTAATTAAAATTTGCAACAGTAAAAAATTATTTTTTGCAAAATTTACTATAGAAAAGGCAATCCCTGGCGTAATTAAAATTTGAGACAGTAAAAAATGATTTTTTGAATAATTTACTATAGAAAAGGCAATCCCTGGCGTAATTATAATTTGAGACAGTAAAAAATGAATTTTTGAATAATTTACTATAGAAAAGGCAATCCCTGGCGTAATTAAAATTTGAGACAGTAAAAAATTAGTTTTTGAATAATTTACTATAGAAAAGGCAATCCCTGGCGTAATTAAAATTTGAGACAGTAAAAAATGAATTTTTGAATAATTTACTATAGAAAAGGCAATCCCTGGCGTAATTAAAATTTGCGACACTAAACAATTATTTTGGCAAAATTTACTATAGAAAAGGCAATCCCTGGCGTAATTAAAATTTGCGACACTAAACAATTATTTTTTGAATAATTTACTATAGAAAAGGCAATCCCTGGCGTAATTAAAATTTGCGACAGTAAAAAATTATTTTTTGAATAATTTACTATAGAAAAGGCAATCCCTGGCGTAATTAAAATTTGAGACAGTAAAAAATTAGTTTTTGAATAATTTACTATAGAAAAGGCAATCCCTGGCGTAATTAAAATTTGCGACACTAAACAATTATTTTTTGCAAAATTTACTATAGAAAAGGCAATCCCTAGCGTAATTAAAATTTGCGACACTAAACAATTATTTTTTGAATAATTTACTATAAAAAAGGCCATCCCTGGCGTAATTAAAATTTGCGACAGTAAAAAATGAATTTTTGAATAATTTACTATAGAAAAGGCAATCCCTGGCGTAATTAAAATTTGCGACACTAAACAATTATTTTTTGCAAAATTTACTATAGAAAAGGCAATCCCTGGCGTAATTAAAATTTGAGACACTAAACAATTATTTTTTGCAAAATTTACTATAGAAAAGGCAATCCCTGGCGTAATTAAAATTTGAGACAGTAAAAAATTATTTTTTGAATAATTTACTATACAAAAGGCAATCCCTGGCGTATTTAAAATTTGCAACAGTAAAAAATTATTTTTTGCAAAATTTACTATAGAAAAGGCAATCCCTGGCGTAATTAAAATTTGTGACAGACAAAATTATTTTTTGAATAATTTACTATAGAAAAGGCAATCCCTGGCGTATTTAAAATTTGCGACAGTAAAAAATTAATTTTTGAATAATTTACTATAGAAAAGGCAATCCCTGGCGTAATTAAAATTTGCGACACTAAAAAATTATTTTTTGAATAATTTACTATAGAAAAGGCAATCCCTGGCGTAATTAAAATTTGCGACACTAAAAAATTATTTTTTGAATAATTTACTATAGAAAAGGCAATCCCTGGCGTAATTAAAATTTGCAACAGTAAAAAATTATTTGTTGCAAAATTTACTATAGAAAAGGCAATCCCTGGCGTAATTAAATTTTGCGACAGTAAAAAATTATTTTTTGAATAAATTACTATAGAAAAGGCAATCCCTGGCGTATTTAAAACTTGCGACACTAAACAATTATTTTTTGAATAATTTACTATAGAAAAGGCGTATTTAAAATTTGCGACAGTAAAAAATTAATTTTTGCAAAATTTACTATAGAAAAGGCAGTCCCTGGCGTAATTATAATTTGCGACAGAAAAAAAATAATTTTTGAATAATTTACTATAGAAAAGGCAATCCCTGGCGTAATTATAATTTGCGACACTAAACAATTATTTTTTGAATAATTTACTATAGAAAAGGCATTCCCTGGCGTAATTAAAATTTGTGACAGAAAAAATTATTTTTTGAATAATTTACTATAGAAAAGGCAATCCCTGGCGTATTTAAAATTTGCGACAGTAAAAAATTAATTTTTGAATAATTTACTATAGAAAAGGCAATCCCTGGCGTAATTAAAATTTGCGACACTAAAAAATTATTTTTTGAATAATTTACTATAAAAAAGGCAATCCCTGGCGTAATTAAAATTTGCGACAGTATAAAATTATTTTTTTGAATAATTTACTATAGAAAAGGCAATCCCTGGCGTAATTAAAATTTGCGACAGTAAAAAATTATTTTTTGAATAATTTACTATAGAAAAGGCAATCCCTGGCGTATTTAAAATTTGCAACAGTAAAAAATTATTTTTTGCAAAATTTACTATAGAAAAGGCAATCCCTGGCGTAATTAAAATTTGCGACAGTAAAAAATTAATTTTTGCAAAATTTACTATAGAAAAGGCAATCCCTGGCGTAATTAAAACTTGCGACACTAAACAATTATTTTTTGAATAATTTACTATAGAAAAGGCAATCCCTGGCGTATTTAAAATTTGCGACACTAAACAATTATTTTTTGCAAAATTTACTATACAAAAGGCAATCCCTGGCGTAATTATAATTTGCGACACTAAAAAATTATTCTTTGAATAATTTACTATAGAAAAGGCAATCCCTGGCGTAATTAAAATTTGAAACAGTAAAAAATTATTTTTTGAATAATTTACTATAGAAAAGGCAATCCCTGGCGTAATTAAAATTTGCGACAGTATAAAATTATTTTTTGAATAATTTACTATAGAAAAGGCAATCCCTGGCGTAATTAAAATTTGCGACAGTAAAAAATTATTTTTTGCAAAATTTACTATAGAAAAGGCAATCCTTGGCGTAATTAAAATTGAGACAGTAAAAAATTATTTTTGAATAATTTACTATAGAAAAGGCAATCCCTGGCGTAATTAAAATTTGCGACAGTAAAAAATGAATTTTTGAATAATTTACTATAGAAAAGGCAATCCCTGGCGTAATTAAAATTTGCGACACTAAACAATTATTTTTTTTGCAAAATTTACTATAGAAAAGGCAATCCCTGGCGTAATTAAAATTTGAGACACTAAACAATTATTTTTTGCAAAATTTACTATAGAAAAGGCAATCCCTGGCGTAATTAAAATTTGAGACAGTAAAAAATTATTTTTTGAATAATTTACTATAGAAAAGGCAATCCCTGGCGTAATTAAAATTTGAGACAGTAAAAAATTATTTTTTGAATAATTTACTATAGAAAAGGCAATCCCTGGCGTATTTAAAATTTGCAACAGCAAAAAATTATTTTTTGAATAATTTACTATAGAAAAGGCAATCCCTGGCGTAATTAAAATTTGCAACAGTAAAAAATTATTTTTTGAATAATTTACTATAGAAAAGGCAATCCCTGGCGTATTTAAAATTTGAGACAGTAAAAAATTATTTTTTGAATAATTTACTATAGAAAAGGCAATCCCTGGCGTAATTAAAATTTACAAGAGTAAAAAATTATTTTTTGAATAATTTACTATAGAAAAGGCAATCCCTGGCGTAATTATAATTTGCGACAGTAAAAAATTATATTTTGCAAAATTTACTATAGAAAAGGCAATCCCTGGCGTAATTAAAACTTGCGACAGTAAAAAATTATTTTTTGAATAATTTACTATAGAAAACGCAATCCCTGGCGTAATTAAAATTTGCAACAGTATAAAATTATTTTTTGCAAAATTTACTATAGAAAAGGCAATCCCTGGCGTAATTAAAATTTGCGACAGTAAACAATTATTTTTTGAATAATTTACTATAGAAAAGGCAATCCCTGGCGTATTTAAAATTTGCAACAGTAAAAAATTATTTTTTGAATAATTTACTATAGAAAAGGCAATCCCTGGCGTAATTAAAATTTGAGACAGTAAAAAATGAATTTTTGAATAATTTACTATAGAAAAGGCAATCCCTGGCATAATTAAAATTTGAGACAGTAAAAACTTATTTTTTGAAATATTTACTATAGAAAAGGCAACCCCTGGCGTAATTAAAATTTGCGACAGTAAAAAATGAATTTTTGAATAATTTACTATAGAAAAGGCAATCCCTGGCGTAATTAAAATTTGAGACAGTAAAAAATTATTTTTTGAATAATTTACTATAGAAAAGGCAATCCCTGGCGTAATTAAAATTTGAGACAGTAAAAAATTATTTTCTGAATAATTTACTATAGAAAAGGCAATCCCTGGCGTAGTTATAATTTGCGACAGTAAAAAATTATTTTTTGCAAAATTTACTATAGAAAAGGCAATCCCTGGCGTAATTAAAACTTGCGACAGTAAAAAATTATTTTTTGAATAATTTACTATAGAAAACACAATCCCTGGCGTAATTAAAATTTGCAACAGTATAAAATTATTTTTTGCAAAATTTACTATAGAAAAGGCAATCCCTGGCGTAATTAAAACTTGCGACAGTAAAAAATTATTTTTTGCAAAATTTACTATAGAAAAGGCAATCCCTGGCGTAATTAAAATTTGAGACAGTAAAAAATTATTTTTTGAATAATTTACTATAGAAAAGGCAATCCCTGGCGTAATTAAAATTTGAGACAGTAAAAAATGAATTTTTGAATAATTTACTATAGAAGAGGCAATCCCTGGCGTAATTAAAATTTGAGACAGTAAAAAATTATTTTTTGAATAATTTACTATAGAAAAGGCAATCCCTGGCGTAATTAAAATTTGCGACACTAAACAATTATTTTTTTTGCAAAATTTACTATAGAAAAGGCAATCCCTGGCGTAATTAAAATTTGAGACAGTAAAAACTTATTTTTTGAATTATTTACTATAGAAAAGGCAATCCCTGGCGTAATTAAAATTTGCGACAGTAAAAAATTATTTTTTGAATAATTTACTATAGAAAAGGCAATCCCTGGCGTAATTAAAATTTGAGAAAGTAAAAAATGAATTTTTGAATAATTTACTATAGAAGAGGCAATCCCTGGCGTAATTAAAATTTGAGACAGTAAAAAATTATTTTTTGAATAATTTACTATAGAAAAGGCAATCCCTGGCGTAATTAAAATTTGCGACAGTAAAAAATGAATTTTTGAATAATTTACTATAGAAAAGGCAATCCTTGGCGTAATTAAAATTTGAGACAGTAAAAAATTATTTTTTGAATAATTTACTATAGAAAAGGCAATCCCTGGCGTAATTAAAATTTGAGACAGTAAAAAATTATTTTTTGAATAATTTACTATAGAAAAGGCAATCGCTGGCGTAATTAAAATTTGCGACAGTATAAAATTATTTTTTGCAAAATTTACTATAGAAAAGGCAATCCCTGCCGTAATTAAAACTTGCGACAGTAAAAAATTATTTTTTGCAAAATTTACTATAGAAAAGGCAATCCCTGGCGTAATTAAAATTTGCGACACTAAAAAATTATTTTTTGAATAATTTACTATAGAAAAGGCAATCCCTGGCGTAATTATAATTTGCGACAGAAAAAAATTAATTTTTGAATAATTTACTATAGAAAAGGCAATCCCTGGCGTAATTAAAATTTGAGACAGTAAAAATGAATTTTTGAACAATTTACTATACAAAAGGCAATCCCTGGCGTAATTAAAATTTGCAACAGTAAAAAATTATTTTTTGCAAAATTTACTATAGAAAAGGCAATCCCTGGCGTAATTAAAATTTGAGACAGTAAAAAATTATTTTTTGAATAATTTACTATAGAAAAGGCAATCCCTGGCGTAATTAAAATTTGCAACAGTAAAAAATTATTTTTGGCAAAATTTACTATAGAAAAGGCAATCCCTGGCGTATTTAAAATTTGCAACAGTAAAAAATTATTTTTGGCATAATTTACTATAGAAAAGGCAATCCCTGGCGTAATTAAAATTTGCGACATTAAAAAATTATTTTTTGAATAATTTACTATAGAAAAGGCAATCCTTGGCGTAATTAAAATTTGCAACAGTAAAAAATTATTTTTTGAATAATTTACTATAGAAAAGGCAATCCCTGGCGTAATTAAAATTTGCGACAGTAAAAAATTATTTTTTGAATAATTTACTATAGAAAAGGCAATCCCTGGCGTAATTAAAACTTGCAACAGTAAAAAATTATTTTTTGAATAATTTACTATAGAAAAGGCAATCCCTGGCGTAATTAAAATTTGCGACACTAAAAAATTATTTTTTGAATAATTTACTATAGAAAAGGCAATCCCTGGCGTAATTAAAATTTGCAACAGTAAAAAATTATTTTTGGCAAAATTTACTATAGAAAAGGCAATCCCTGGCGTATTTAAAATTTGCAACAGTAAAAAATTATTTTTTGAATAATTTACTATAGAAAAGGCAATCCCTGGCGTAATTAAAATTTGCGACACTAAAAAATTATTTTTTGTATAATTTACTATAGAAAATGCAATCCCTGGCGTAATTATAATTTGCGACAGTAAAAAATTATTTTTGGCAAAATTTACTATAGAAAAGGCAATCCCTGGCGTAATTAAAATTTGCGACACTAAAAAATTATTTTTTGAATAATTTACTATAGAAAAGGCAATCCCTGGCGTAATTAAAATTTGCAACAGTAAAAAATTATTTTTTGAATAATTTACTATAGAAAAGGCAATCCCTGGCTTAATTAAAATTTGCGACAGTAAAAAATTATTTTTTGAATAATTTACTATAGAAAAGGCAATCCCTGGCGTAATTAAAATTTGAGACAGTATAAAATTATTTTTTGAATAATTTACTATAGAAAAGGCAATCCCTGGCGTAATTAAAATTTGCGACACTAAAAAATTATTTTTTGAATAATTTACTATAGAAAAGGCAATCCCTGGCGTAATTAAAATTTTAGACAGTAAAAAATTATTTTTTGAATAATTTACTATAGAAAAGGCAATCCCTGGCGTAATTATAATTTGCGACAGTAAAAAATTATTTTTGGCAAAATTTACTATAGAAAAGGCAATCCCTGGCGTAATTAAAATTTGCGACACTAAAAAATTATTTTTTGAATAATTTACTATAGAAAAGGCAATCCCTGGCGTAATTATAATTTGCGAGAGTAAAAAATTATTTTTGGCAAAATTTACTGTAGAAAAGGCAATCCCTGGCGTAATTAAAATTTGCGACAGTAAAAAATTATTTTTTGAATAATTTACTATAGAAAAGGCAATCCCTGGCGTAATTAAAATTTGAGACAGTATAAAATTATTTTTTGAATAATTTACTATAGAAAAGGCAATCCCTGGCGTAATTAAAATTTGCGACACTAAAAAATTATTTTTTGAATAATTTACTATAGTAAAGGCAATCCCTTGCGTAATTAAAATTTGAGACAGTAAAAAATTATTTTTTGAATAATTTACTATAGAAAAGGCAATCCCTGGCGTAATTAAAATTTGCGACACTAAACAATTATTTTTTGCAAAATTTACTATAGAAAAGGCAATCCCTGGCGTAATTAAAATTTGCAACAGTAAAAAATTATTTTTTGAATAATTTACTATAGAAAAGGCAATCCCTGGCGTAATTAAAATTTGCGACAGTAAAAAATTATTTTTTGCAAAATTTACTATAGAAAAGGCAATCCCTGGCGTAATTAAAATTTGCGACAGTAAAAAATTATTTTTTGCAAAATTTACTATAGAAAAGGCAATCCCTGGCGTAATTAAAATTTGCGACAGTAAAAAATTATTTTTTGAATAATTTACTATAGAAAAGGCAATCCCTGGCGTAATTAAAATTTGCGACAGTATAAAATTATTTTTTGCAAAATTTACTATAGAAAAGGCAATCCCTGCCGTAATTAAAACTTGCGACAGTAAAAAATTATTTTTTGCAAAATTTACTATAGAAAAGGCAATCCCTGGCGTAATTAAAATTTGCGACACTAAAAAATTATTTTTTGAATAATTTACTATAGAAAAGGCAATCCCTGGCGTAATTATAATTTGCGACAGAAAAAAATTAATTTTTGAATAATTTACTATAGAAAAGGCAATCCCTGGCGTAATTAAAATTTGAGACAGTAAAAAATGAATTTTTGAACAATTTACTATACAAAAGGCAATCCCTGGCGTAATTAAAATTTGCAACAGTAAAAAATTATTTTTTGCAAAATTTACTATAGAAAAGGCAATCCCTGGCGTAATTAAAATTTGAGACAGTAAAAAATTATTTTTTGAATAATTTACTATAGAAAAGGCAATCCCTGGCGTAATTAAAATTTGCAACAGTAAAAAATTATTTTTGGCAAAATTTACTATAGAAAAGGCAATCCCTGGCGTATTTAAAATTTGCAACAGTAAAAAATTATTTTTGGCATAATTTACTATAGAAAAGGCAATCCCTGGCGTAATTAAAATTTGCGACATTAAAAAATTATTTTTTGAATAATTTACTATAGAAAAGGCAATCCTTGGCGTAATTAAAATTTGCAACAGTAAAAAATTATTTTTTGAATAATTTACTATAGAAAAGGCAATCCCTGGCGTAATTAAAATTTGCGACAGTAAAAAATTATTTTTTGAATAATTTACTATAGAAAAGGCAATCCCTGGCGTAATTAAAATTTGCAACAGTAAAAAATTATTTTTTGAATAATTTACTATAGAAAAGGCAATCCCTGGCGTAATTAAAATTTGCGACACTAAAAAATTATTTTTTGAATAATTTACTATAGAAAAGGCAATCCCTGGCGTAATTAAAATTTGCAACAGTAAAAAATTATTTTTGGCAAAATTTACTATAGAAAAGGCAATCCCTGGCGTATTTAAAATTTGCAACAGTAAAAAATTATTTTTTGAATAATTTACTATAGAAAAGGCAATCCCTGGCGTAATTAAAATTTGCGACACTAAAAAATTATTTTTTGTATAATTTACTATAGAAAATGCAATCCCTGGCGTAATTATAATTTGCGACAGTAAAAAATTATTTTTGGCAAAATTTACTATAGAAAAGGCAATCCCTGGCGTAATTAAAATTTGCGACACTAAAAAATTATTTTTTGAATAATTTACTATAGAAAAGGCAATCCCTGGCGTAATTAAAATTTGCAACAGTAAAAAATTATTTTTTGAATAATTTACTATAGAAAAGGCAATCCCTGGCTTAATTAAAATTTGCGACAGTAAAAAATTATTTTTTGAATAATTTACTATAGAAAAGGCAATCCCTGGCGTAATTAAAATTTGAGACAGTATAAAATTATTTTTTGAATAATTTACTATAGAAAAGGCAATCCCTGGCGTAATTAAAATTTGCGACACTAAAAAATTATTTTTTGAATAATTTACTATAGAAAAGGCAATCCCTGGCGTAATTAAAATTTTAGACAGTAAAAAATTATTTTTTGAATAATTTACTATAGAAAAGGCAATCCCTGGCGTAATTATAATTTGCGACAGTAAAAAATTATTTTTGGCAAAATTTACTATAGAAAAGGCAATCCCTGGCGTAATTAAAATTTGCGACACTAAAAAATTATTTTTTGAATAATTTACTATAGAAAAGGCAATCCCTGGCGTAATTATAATTTGCGAGAGTAAAAAATTATTTTTGGCAAAATTTACTGTAGAAAAGGCAATCCCTGGCGTAATTAAAATTTGCGACAGAAAAAAATTATTTTTTGAATAATTTACTATAGAAAAGGCAATCCCTGGCGTAATTAAAATTTGAGACAGTATAAAATTATTTTTTGAATAATTTACTATAGAAAAGGCAATCCCTGGCGTAATTAAAATTTGCGACACTAAAAAATTATTTTTTGAATAATTTACTATAGTAAAGGCAATCCCTTGCGTAATTAAAATTTGAGACAGTAAAAAATTATTTTTTGAATAATTTACTATAGAAAAGGCAATCCCTGGCGTAATTAAAATTTGCGACACTAAACAATTATTTTTTGCAAAATTTACTATAGAAAAGGCAATCCCTGGCGTAATTAAAATTTGCAACAGTAAAAAATTATTTTTTGAATAATTTACTATAGAAAAGGCAATCCCTGGCGTAATTAAAATTTGCGACAGTAAAAAATTATTTTTTGCAAAATTTACTATAGAAAAGGCAATCCCTGGCGTAATTAAAATTTGCGACAGTAAAAAATAATTTTTTGCAAAATTTACTATAGAAAAGGCAATCCCTGGCGTAATTAAAATTTGCGACAGTAAAAAATTATTTTTTGAATAATTTACTATAGAAAAGGCAATCCCTGGCGTAATTAAAATTTGCGACAGTATAAAATTATTTTTTGCAAAATTTACTATAGAAAAGGCAATCCCTGGCGTAATTAAAATTTGTGACAGAAAACATTATTTTCTGAATAATTTACTATAGAAAAGGCAATCCCTGGCGTAATTAAAATTTGCGACAGTATAAAATTATTTTTTGAATAATTTACTATAGAAAAGGCAATCCCTGGCGTAATTAAAATTTGCGACAGTAAAAAATGACTTTTTGAATAATTTACTATAGAAAAGGCAATCCCTGGCGTAATTAAAATTTGCGACACTAAACAATTATTTTTTGAATAATTTACTATAGAAAAGGCAATCCCTGGCGTATTTAAAATTTGCAACAGTAAAAAATTATTTTTTGCAAAATTTACTATAGAAAAGGCAATCCCTGGCGTAATTAAAATTTGAGACAGTAAAAAATTATTTTTTGAATAATTTACTATAGAAAAGGCAATCCCTGGCGTAATTAAAATTTGCGACAGTAAAAAATTATTTTTTTAATAATTTACTATAGAAAAGGCAATCCCTGGCGTAATTAAAATTTGCGACAGTAAAAAATTATTTTTTGCAAAATTTACTATAGAAAAGGCAATCCCTGGCGTAATTAAAATTTGCGACAGTAAAAAATTATTTTTTGCAAAATTTACTATAGAAAAGGCAATCCCTGGCGTATTTAAAATGTGCAACAGTAAAAAATTATTTTTTGAATAATTTACTATAGAAAAGGCAATCCCTGGCGTAATTAAAATTTGCTACAGTAAAAAATTATTTTTTGCAAAATTTACTATAGAAAAGGCAATCCCTGGCGTAATTAAAATTTGCGACAGTAAAAAATGAATTTTTGAATAATTTACAATAGGAAATGCAATCCATGTCGTATTTAAAATTTGCAACAGTAAAAAATTATTTTTTGAATAATTTACTATAGAAAAGGCAATCCCTGGCGTAATTAAAATTTGCGACAGTAAAAAATTATTTTTTGAATAATTTACTATAGAAAAGGCAATCCCTGGCGTAATTAAAATTTGCAACAGTAAAAAATTATTTTTTGCAAAATTTACTATAGGAAAGGCAGTCCCTGGCGTATTTAAAATTTGCGACAGTAAAAAATTATTTTTTGAATAATTTACTATAGAAAAGGCAATCCCTGGCGTAATTAAAATTTGACACAGTAAAAAATTATTTTTTGCAAAATTTACTATAGAAAAGGCAATCCCTGGCGTATTTAAAATTTGAGACAGTAAAAAATTAATTTTTGCAAAATTTACTATAGAAAAGGCAATCCCTGGCGTAATTAAAATTTGCGACACTAAACAATTATTTTTTGCAAAATTTACTATACAAATGGTAATCCCTGGCGTAATTAAAATTTGCGACAGTAAAAAATTATTTTTTGCAAAATTTACTATAGAAAGGCAATCCCTGGCGTAATTAAAATTTGCGACACTAAAAAATTATTTTTTGAATAATTTACTATAGAAAAGGCAATTCCTGGCGTAATTAAAATTTGCGACACTAAACAATTATTTTTTGCAAAATTTACTATAGAAAAGGCAATCCCTGGCGTAATTAAAATTTGTGACAGAAAAAATTATTTTTTGAATAATTTACTATAGAAAAGGCAATCCCTGGCGTAATTAAAATTTGAGACAGTAAACAAATATTTTTTGAATAATTTACTATAGAAAAGGCAATCCCTGGGGTAATTAAAATTTGCAACAGTAAAAAATTATTTTTTGAATAATTTACTATAGAAAAGGCAATCCCTGGCGTAATTAAAATTTGCGACAGTAAAAAATTATTTTTTGCAAAATTTACTATAGAAAAGGCAATCCCTGGCGTAATTAAAACTTGCGACAGTAAAAAATTATTTTTTGCAAAATTTACTATAGAAAAGGCAATCCCTGGCCTAATTAAAATTTGCGACACTAAACAATTATTTTTTGCAAAATTTACTATACAAAAGGCAATCCCTGGCGTATTTAAAATTTGCGACAGTAAAAAATTATTTTTTGCAAAATTTACTATAGAAAAGGCAATCCCTGGCGTAATTAAAATTTGCGACAGCAAAAAATTATTTTTTGAATAATTTACTATAGAAAAGGCAATCCCTGGCGTAATTAAAATTTGCGACACTAAACAATTATTTTTTGCAAAATTTACTATAGAAAAGGCAATCCCTGGCGTAATTAAAATTTGCGACAGTAAAAAATGAATTTTTGAATAATTTACTATAGAAAAGGCAGTCCCTGGCGTAATTAAAATTTGCGACAGTAAAAAATTATTTTTTGCAAAATTTACTATAGAAAAGGCAATCCCTGGCGTAATTAAAATTTGCGACAGTAAAAAATTATTTTTTGCAAAATTTACTATAGAAAAGGCAATCCCTGGCGTAATTAAAATTTGCGACAGTAAAAAATTATTTTTTGAATAATTTACTATAGAAAAGGCAATCCCTGGCGTAGTTAAAATTTGCGACAGTATAAAATTATTTTTTGCAAAATTTACTATAGAAAAGGCAATCCCTGGCGTAATTAAAATTTGTGACAGAAAAAATTATTTTTTGAATAATTTACTATAGAAAAGGCAATCCCTGGCGTATTTAAAATTTGCGAGAGTATAAAATTATTTTTTTAATAATTTACTATAGAAAAGGCAATCCCTGGCGTAATTAAAATTTGCGACACTAAACAATTATTTTTAGTAAAATTTACTATACAAAAGGCAATCCCTGGCGTAATTAAAATTTGCGACAGTAAAAAATAATTTTTTGCAAAATTTACTATAGAAAAGGCAATCCCTGGCGTAATTAAAATTTGCGACAGTAAAAAATTATTTTTTGCAAAATTTACTATAGAAAAGGCAATCCCTGGCGTAATTAAAACTTGCGACAGTAAAAAATTATTTTTGCAAAATTTACTATAGAAAAGGCAATCCCTGGCGTAATTAAAATTTGCGACACTAAACAATTATTTTTTGCAAAATTTACTATACAAAAGGCAATCCCTGGCGTATTTAAAATTTGCGACAGTAAAAAATTATTTTTTACAAAATTTACTATAGAAAAGGCAATCCCTGGCGTAATTAAAATTTGCGACAGTAAAAAATTATTTTTTGAATAATTTACTATAGAAAAGGCAATCCCTGGCGTAATTAAAATTTGCGACACTAAACAATTATTTTTTGCAAAATTTACTATAGAAAAGGCAATCCCTGGCGTAATTAAAATTTGCGACAGTAAAAAATGAATTTTTGAATAATTTACTATAGAAAAGGCAGTCCCTGGCGTAATTAAAATTTGCGACAGTAAAAAATTATTTTTTGCAAAATTTACTATAGAAAAGGCAATCCCTGGCGTAATTAAAATTTGCGACAGTAAAAAATTATTTTTTGCAAAATTTACTATAGAAAAGGCAATCCCTGGCGTAATTAAAATTTGCGACAGTAAAAAATTATTTTTTGAATAATTTACTATAGAAAAGGCAATCCCTGGCGTAGTTAAAATTTGCGACAGTATAAAATTATTTTTTGCAAAATTTACTATAGAAAAGGCAATCCCTGGCGTAATTAAAATTTGAGACAGAAAAAATTATTTTTTGAATAATTTACTATAGAAAAGGCAATCCCTGGCGTATTTAAAATTTGCGAGAGTATAAAATTATTTTTTGAATAATTTACTATAGAAAAGGCAATCCCTGGCGTAATTAAAATTTGCGACACTAAACAATTATTTTTTGTAAAATTTACTATACAAAAGGCAATCCCTGGCGTAATTAAAATTTGCGACAGTAAAAAATTATTTTTTGCAAAATTTACTATAGAAAAGGCAATCCCTGGCGTAATTAAAATTTGAGACAGTAAAAAATTATTTTTTGAATAATTTACTATAGAAAAGGCAATCCCTGGCGTAATTAAAATTTGCAACAGTAAAAAATTATTTTTTGAATAATTTACTACAGAAAAGGCAATCCCTGGCGTAATTAAAATTTGCGACAGTAAAAAATTATTTTTTGCAAAATTTACTATAGAAAAGGCAATCCCTGGCGTATTTAAAATTTGCAACAGTAAAAAATTATTTTTTGAATAATTTACTATAGAAAAGGCAATCCCTGGCGTAATTAAAATTTGCGACAGTAAACAATTATTTTTTGAATAATTTACTATAGAAAAGGCAATCCCTGGCGTAATTAAAATTTGCAACAGTAAAAAATTATTTTTTGAATAATTTACTATAGAAAAGGCAATCCCTGGCGTATTTAAAATTTGAGACAGTAAAAAATTAATTTTTGCAAAATTTACTATAGAAAAGGCAATCCCTGGAGTAATTATAATTTGCGACAGAAAAAATTATTTTTTGAATAATTTACTATAGAAAAGGCAATCCCTGGCGTAATTAAAATTTGAGACAGTAAACAATCATTTTTTGAATAATTTGCTATAGAAAAGGCAATCCCTGGCGTAATTAAAATTTGCAACAGTAAAAAATTATTTTTTGAATAATTTACTATAGAAAAGGCAATCCCTGGCGTAATTAAAATTTGCGACAGTAAAAAATTATTTTTTGCAAAATTTACTATAGAAAAGGCAATCCCTGGCTTAATTAAAACTTGCGACAGTAAAAAATTATTTTTTGCAAAATTTACTATAGAAAAGGCAATTCCTGGCGTAGTTAAAATTTGCGACACTAAACAATTATTTTTTGCAAAATTTACTATACAAAAGGCAATCCCTGGCGTATTTAAAATTTGCGACAGTAAAAAATTATTTTTTGCAAAATTTACTATAGAAAAGGCAATCCCTGGCGTAATTAAAATTTGCGACAGTAAAAAATTATTTTTTGAATAATTTACTATAGAAAAGGCAATCCCTGGCGTAATTAAAATTTGCGACACTAAACAATTATTTTTTTGTAAAATTTACTATAGAAAAGGCAATCCCTGGCGTAATTAAAATTTCCGACAGTAAAAAATTATTTTTTGAATAATTTACTATAGAAAAGGCAATCCCTGGCGTAATTAAAATTTGCGACAGTATAAAATTATTTTTTGCAAAATTTACTATAGAAAAGGCAATCCCTGGCGTTATTAAAATTTGTGACAGAAAAAATTATTTTTTGAATAATTTACTATAGAAAAGGCAATCCCTGGCGTATTTAAAATTTGCGACAGTATAAAATTATTTTTTGAATAATTTACTATAGAAAAGGCAATCCCTGGCGTAATTAAAATTTGCGACACTAAACAATTATTTTTTCCAAAATTTACTATAGAAAAGGCAATCCCTGGCGTAATTAAAATTTGTGACAGAAAAAATTATTTTTTGCAAAATTTACTATAGAAAAGGCAATCCCTGGCGTAATTAAAACTTGCGACAGTAAAAAATTATTTTTTTCAAAATTTACTATAGAAAAGGCAATCCCTGGCGTAATTAGAATTTGCGACAGTAAAAAATGAATTTTTGAATAATTTACTATAGAAAAGGCAATCCCTGGCGTAATTAAAATTTGTGACAGAAAAAAATATTTTTTGAATAATTTACTATAGAAAAGGCAATCCCTGGCGTATTTAAAATTTGCAACAGTAAAAAATTATTTTTTGCAAAATTTACTATAGAAAAGGCAATCCCTGGCGTAATTAAAATTTGCGACAGTAAAAAATTATTTTTTGAATAATTTACTATAGAAAAGGCAATCCCTGGCGTAATTAAAATTTGCGACAGTATAAAATTATTTTTTGCAAAATTTACTATAGAAAAGGCAATCCCTGGCGTAATTAAAACTCGCGACAGTAAAAAATTATTTTTTCCAAAATTTACTATAGAAAAGGCAATCCCTGGCGTAATTAAAATTTGCGACAGTAAAAAATGAATTTTTGAATAATTTACTATAGAAAAGGCAATCCCTGGCGTAATTAAAATTTGCGAGAGTATAAAATTATTTTTTGAATAATTTACTATAGAAAAGGCAATCCCTGGCGTATTTAAAATTTGAGACAGTAAAAAATTAATTTTTGCAAAATTTACTATAGAAAAGGCAATCCCTGGCGTAATTAAAATTTGCGACACTAAACAATTATTTTTTGCAAAATTTACTATACAAAAGGCAATCCCTGGCGTAATTAAAATTTACGACAGTAAAAAATTATTTTTTGCAAAATTTACTATAGAAAGGCAATACCTGGCGTAATTAAAATTTGCGACACTAAAAAATTATTTTTTGATGGCGTAATTAAAATTTGTGACAGAAAAAAATATTTTTTGAATAATTTACTAAGAAAAGGCAATCCCTGGCGTATTTAAAATTTGCAACAGTAAAAAATTATTTTTTGCAAAATTTACTATAGAAAAGGCACCTGGCGTAATTAAAATTTGCGACAGTAAAAAATTATTTTTTGCAAAATTTACTATAGAAAAGGCAATCCCTGGCGTAATTAAAACTTGCGACAGTAAAAAATTTTTTTTTGCAAAATTTACTATAGAAAAGGCAATCCCTGGCGTAATTAAAATTTGCGACACTAAACAATTATTTTTTGCAAAATTTACTATACAAAAGGCAATCCCTGGCGTATTTAAAATTTGCGACAGTAAAAAATTATTTTTTGCAAAATTTACTATAGAAAAGGCAATCCCTGGCGTAATTAAAATTTGCGACAGTAAAAAATTATTTTTTGCAAAATTTACTATAGAAAAGGCAATCCCTGGCGTAATTAAAATTTGCGACAGTAAAAAATTATTTTTTGAATAATTTACTATAGAAAAGGCAATCCCTGGCGTAATTAAAATTTGCGACACTAAACAATTATTTTTTGCAAAATTTACTATAGAAAAGGCAATCCCTGGCGTAATTAAAATTTGCGACAGTAAAAAATGAATTTTTGAATAATTTACTATAGAAAAGGCAGTCCCTGGCGTAATTAAAATTTGCGACAGTAAAAAATTATTTTTTGCAAAATTTACTATAGAAAAGGCAATCCCTGGCGTAATTAAAATTTGCGACAGTAAAAAATTATTTTTTGAATAATTTACTATAGAAAAGGCAATCCCTGGCGTAGTTAAAATTTGCGACAGTATAAAATTATTTTTTGCAAAATTTACTATAGAAAAGGCAATCCCTGGCGTAATTAAAATTTGTGACAGAAAAAAATATTTTTTGAATAATTTACTATAGAAAAGGCAATCCCTGGCGTATTTAAAATTTGCGAGAGTATAAAATTATTTTTTGAATAATTTACTATAGAAAAGGCAATCCCTGGCGTAATTAAAATTTGCGACACTAAACAATTATTTTTTGTAAAATTTACTATACAAAAGGCAATCCCTGGCGTAATTAAAATTTGCGACAGTAAAAAATTATTTTTTGCAAAATTTACTATAGAAAAGGCAATCCCTGGCGTAATTAAAATTCGCGACACTAAAAAATTATTTTTTGAATAATTTACTATAGAAAAGGCAATTCCTGGCGTAATTAAAATTTGCGACACTAAACAATTATTTTTTGCAAAATTTACTATAGAAAAGGCAATCCTTGGCGTAATTAAAATTTGTGACAGAAAAAATTATTTTTTGAATAATTTACTACAGAAAAGGCAATCCCTGGCGTAATTAAAATTTGAGACAGTAAACAATTATTTTTTGAATAATTTACTATAGAAAAGGCAATCCCTGGCGTAATTAAAATTTGCAACAATAAAAAATTATTTTTTGAATAATTTACTATAGAAAAGGCAATCCCTGGCGTAATTAAAATTTGCGACAGTAAAAAATTATTTTTTGCAAAATTTACTATAGAAAAGGCAATCCCTGGCGTAATTAAAACTTGCGACAGTAAAAAATTATTTTTTGCAAAATTTACTATAGAAAAGGCAATCCCTGGCGTAATTAAAATTTGCGACACTAAACAATTATTTTTTGCAAAATTTTCTATACAAAAGGCAATCCCTGGTGTATTTAAAATTTGCGACAATAAAAAATTATTTTTTGCAAAATTTACTATAGAAAAGGCAATCCCTGGCGTAATTAAAATTTGCGACAGTAAAAAATTATTTTTTGCAAAATTTACTATAGAAAAGGCAATCCCTGGCGTAATTAAAACTTGCGACAGTAAAAAATTATTTTTTGCAAAATTTACTATAGAAAAGGCAATCCCTGGCGTAATTAAAATTTGCGACACTAAACAATTATTTTTTGCAAAATTTACTATAGAAAAGGCAATCCCTGGCGTAATTAAAATTTGCGACAGTAAAAAATGAATTTTTGAATAATTTACTATAGAAAAGGCAATCCCTGGCGTAATTAAAATTTGAGACAGTAAACAATTATTTTTTGAATAATTTACTATAGAAAAGGCAATCCCTGGCGTAATTAAAATTTGCAACAGTAAAAAATTATTTTTTGAATAATTTACTACAGAAAAGGCAATCCCTGGCGTAATTAAAATTTGCGACAGTAAAAAATTATTTTTTGCAAAATTTACTATAGAAAAGGCAATCCCTGGCGTATTTAAAATTTGCAACAGTAAAAAATTATTTTTTGAATAATTTACTATAGAAAAGGCAATCCCTGACGTAATTAAAATTTGCGACAGTAAACAATTATTTTTTGAATAATTTACTATAGAAAAGGCAATCCCTGGCGTAATTAAAATTTGCAACAGTAAAAAATTATTTTTTGAATAATTTACTATAGAAAAGGCAATCCCTGGCGTATTTAAAATTTGAGACAGTAAAAAATTAATTTTTGCAAAATTTACTATAGAAAAGGCAATCCCTGGCGTAATTATAATTTGCGACAGAAAAAATTATTTTTTGAATAATTTACTATAGAAAAGGCAATCCCTGGCGTAATTAAAATTTGAGACAGTAAACAATTATTTTTTGAATAATTTGCTATAGAAAAGGCAATCCCTGGCGTAATTAAAATTTGCAACAGTAAAAAATTATTTTTTGAATAATTTACTATAGAAAAGGCAATCCCTGGCGTAATTAAAATTTGCGACAGTAAAAAATTATTTTTTGCAAAATTTACTATAGAAAAGGCAATCCCTGGCTTAATTAAAACTTGCGACAGTAAAAAATTATTTTTTGCAAAATTTACTATAGAAAAGGCAATCCCTGGCGCAATTAAAATTTGCGACACTAAACAATTATTTTTTGCAAAATTTACTATACAAAAGGCAATCCCTGGCGTATTTAAAATTTGCGACAGTAAAAAATTATTTTTTGCAAAATTTACTATAGAAAAGGCAATCCCTGGCGTAATTAAAATTTGCGACAGTAAAAAATTATTTTTTGAATAATTTACTATAGAAAAGGCAATCCCTGGCGTAATTAAAATTTGCGACACTAAACAATTATTTTTTTGTAAAATTTACTATAGAAAAGGCAATCCCTGGCGTAATTAAAATTTGCGACAGTAAAAAATGAATTTTTGAATAATTTACTATAGAAAAGGCAATCCCTGGCGTAATTAAAATTTGCGACAGTAAAAAATTATATTTTGCAAAATTTACTATAGAAAAGGCAATCCCTGGCGTAATTAAAATTTGCGACAGTAAAAAATTATTTTTTGCAAAATTTACTATAGAAAAGGCAATCCCTGGCGTAATTAAAATTTCCGACAGTAAAAAATTATTTTTTGAATAATTTACTATAGAAAAGGCAATCCCTGGCGTAATTAAAATTTGCGACAGTATAAAATTATTTTTTGCAAAATTTACTATAGAAAAGGCAATCCCTGGCGTTATTAAAATTTGTGACAGAAAAAATTATTTTTTGAATAATTTACTATAGAAAAGGCAATCCCTGGCGTATTTAAAATTTGCGACAGTATAAAATTATTTTTTGAATAATTTACTATAGAAAAGGCAATCCCTGGCGTAATTAAAATTTGCGACACTAAACAATTATTTTTTCCAAAATTTACTATAGAAAAGGCAATCCCTGGCGTAATTAAAATTTGTGTCAGAAAAAATTATTTTTTGCAAAATTTACTATAGAAAAGGCAATCCCTGGCGTAATTAAAACTTGCGACAGTAAAAAATTATTTTTTTCAAAATTTACTATAGAAAAGGCAATCCCTGGCGTAATTAGAATTTGCGACAGTAAAAAATGAATTTTTGAATAATTTACTATAGAAAAGGCAATCCCTGGCGTAATTAAAATTTGTGACAGAAAAAAATATTTTTTGAATAATTTACTATAGAAAAGGCAATCCCTGGCGTATTTAAAATTTGCAACAGTAAAAAATTATTTTTTGCAAAATTTACTATAGAAAAGGCAATCCCTGGCGTAATTAAAATTTGCGACAGTAAAAAATTATTTTTTGAATAATTTACTATAGAAAAGGCAATCCCTGGCGTAATTAAAATTTGCGACAGTATAAAATTATTTTTTGCAAAATTTACTATAGAAAAGGCAATCCCTGGCGTAATTAAAACTTGCGACAGTAAAAAATTATTTTTTCCAAAATTTACTATAGAAAAGGCAATCCCTGGCGTAATTAAAATTTGCGACAGTAAAAAATGAATTTTTGAATAATTTACTATAGAAAAGGCAATCCCTGGCGTAATTAAAATTTGCGAGAGTATAAAATTATTTTTTGAATAATTTACTATAGAAAAGGCAATCCCTGGCGTATTTAAAATTTGAGACAGTAAAAAATTAATTTTTGCAAAATTTACTATAGAAAAGGCAATCCCTGGCGTAATTAAAATTTGCGACACTAAACAATTATTTTTTGCAAAATTTACTATACAAAAGGCAATCCCTGGCGTAATTAAAATTTACGACAGTAAAAAATTATTTTTTGCAAAATTTACTATAGAAAGGCAATACCTGGCGTAATTAAAATTTGCGACACTAAAAAATTATTTTTTGATGGCGTAATTAAAATTTGTGACAGAAAAAAATATTTTTTGAATAATTTACTATAGAAAAGGCAATCCCTGGCGTATTTAAAATTTGCAACAGTAAAAAATTATTTTTTGCAAAATTTACTATAGAAAAGGCAATCCCTGGCGTAATTAAAATTTGCGACAGTAAAAAATTATTTTTTGAATAATTTACTATAGAAAAGGCAATCCCTGGCGTAATTAAAATTTGCGACAGTATAAAATTATTTTTTGCAAAATTTACTATAGAAAAGGCAATCCCTGGCGTAATTAAAACTTGCGACAGTAAAAAATTATTTTTTCCAAAATTTACTATAGAAAAGGCAATCCCTGGCGTAATTAAAATTTGCGACAGTAAAAAATGAATTTTTGAATAATTTACTATAGAAAAGGCAATCCCTGGCGTAATTAAAATTTGCGAGAGTATAAAATTATTTTTTGAATAATTTACTATAGAAAAGGCAATCCCTGGCGTATTTAAAATTTGAGACAGTAAAAAATTAATTTTTGCAAAATTTACTATAGAAAAGGCAATCCCTGGCGTAATTAAAATTTGCGACAGTAAAAAATGAATTTTTGAATAATTTACTATAGAAAAGGCAATCCCTGGCGTAATTAAAATTTGCGAGAGTATAAAATTATTTTTTGAATAATTTACTATAGAAAAGGCAATCCCTGGCGTATTTAAAATTTGAGACAGTAAAAAATTAATTTTTGCAAAATTTACTATAGAAAAGGCAATCCCTGGCGTAATTAAAATTTGCGACACTAAACAATTATTTTTTGCAAAATTTACTATACAAAAGGCAATCCCTGGCGTAATTAAAACTTGCGACAGTAAAAAATTATTTTTTTCAAAATTTACTATAGAAAAGGCAAACCCTGGCGTAATTAGAATTTGCGACAGTAAAAAATGAATTTTTGAATAATTTACTATAGAAAAGGCAATCCCTGGCGTAATTAAAATTTGTGACAGAAAAAAATATTTTTTGAATAATTTACTATAGAAAAGGCAATCCCCTGGCGTATTTAAAATTTGCAACAGTAAAAAATTATTTTTTGCAAAATTTACTATACAAAAGGCAATCCCTGCGTAATTAAAATTTACGACAGTAAAAAATTATTTTTTGCAAAATTTACTATAGAAAAGGCAATCCCTGGCGTAATTAAAATTTGCGACAGTAAAAAATTATTTTTTGAATAATTTACTATAGAAAAGGCAATCCCTGGCGTAATTAAAATTTGAGACAGTAAAAAATTATTTTTTGCAAATTTACTATAGAAAAGGCAATCCCTGGCGTATTTAAAATTTGAGACAGTAAAAAATTAATTTTTGCAAAATTTACTATAGAAAAGGCAATCCCTGGCGTAATTAAAATTTGCGACACTAAACAATTATTTTTTGCAAAATTTACTATACAAAAGGCAATCCCTGGCGTAATTAAAATTTGCGACAGTAAAAAATTATTTTTTGCAAAATTTACTATAGAAAGGCAATCCCTGGCGTAATTAAAATTTGCGACACTAAAAAATTATTTTTTGAATAATTTACTATAGAAAAGGCAATTCCTGGCGTAATTAAAATTTGCGACACTAAACAATTATATTTTGCAAAATTTACGATAGAAAAGGCAATCCCTGGCGTAATTAAAATTTGTGACAGAAAAAATTATTTTTTGAATAATTTACTATAGAAAAGGCAATCCCTGGCGTAATTAAAATTTGAGACAGTAAACAATTATTTTTTGAATAATTTACTATAGAAAAGGCAATCGCTGGGGTAATTAAAATTTGCAACAGTAAAAAATTATTTTTTGAATAAATTACTATAGAAAAGGCAATCCCTGGCGTAATTAAAATTTGCGACAGTAAAAAATTATTTTTTGCAAAATTTACTATAGAAAAGGCAATCCCTGGCGTAATTAAAACTTGCGACAGTAAAAAATTATTTTTTGCAAAATTTACTATAGAAAAGGCAATCCCTGGCGTAATTAAAATTTGCGACACTAAACAATTATTTTTTGCAAAATTTACTATACAAAAGGCAATCCCTGGCGTATTTAAAATTTGCGACAGTAAAAAATTATTTTTTGCAAAATTTACTATAGAAAAGGCAATCCCTGGCGTAATTAAAATTTGCGACAGTAAAAATTATTTTTTGAATAATTTACTATAGAAAAGGCAATCCCTGGCGTAATTAAAATTTGCGACACTAAACAATAATTTTTTGCATAATTTACTATAGAAAAGGCAATCCCTGGGCGTAATTAAAATTTGCGACAGTAAAAAATTATTTTTTGCAAAATTTACTATAGAAAAGGCAATCCCTGGCGTAATTAAAATTTGCGACAGTAAAAAATTATTTTTTTCAAAATTTACTATAGAAAAGGCAATCCCTGGCGTAATTAAAATTTGCGACAGTAAAAAATTATTTTTTGCAAAATTTACTATAGGAAAGGCAATCCCTGGCGTAATTAAAATTTGCGACAGTAAAAAATTATTTTTTGAATAATTTACTATAGAAAAGGCAATCCCTGGCGTGATTAAAATTTGCGCCAGTATAAAATTATTTTTTGCAAAATTTACTATAGAAAAGGCAATCCCTGGCGTAATTAAAATTTGTGACAGAAAAAATTATTTTTTGAATAATTTACTATAGAAAAGGCAATCCCTGGCGTATTTAAAATTTGCGAGAGTATAAAATTATTTTTTGAATAATTTACTATAGAAAAGGCAATCCCTGGCGTAATTAAAATTTGCGACACTAAACAATTATTTTTTGAATAACTTACTATAGAAAAGGCAATTCCTGGCGTAATTAAAATTTGCGACACTAAACAATTATTTTTTGCAAAATTTACTATAGAAAAGGCAATCCCTGGCGTAATTAAAATTTGTGACAGAAAAAATTATTTTTTGAATAATTTACTATAGAAAAGGGAATCCCTGGCGTAATTAAAATTTGAGACAGTAAACAATTATTTTTTGAATAATTTACTATAGAAAAGGCAATCCCTGGCGTAATTAAAATTTGCAACAGTAAAAAATTATTTTTTGAATAATTTACTATAGAAAAGGCAATCCCTGTCGTAGTTAAAATTTGCGACAGTAAAAAATTATTTTTTGCAAAATTTACTATAGAAAAGGCAATCCCTGGCGTAATTAAAACTTGCGACAGTAAAAAATTATTTTTTGCAAAATTTACTATAGAAAAGGCAATCCCTGGCGTAATTAAAATTTGCGACACTAAACAATTATTTTTTGCAAAATTTTCTATACAAAAGGCAATCCCTGGCGTATTTAAAATTTGCGACAGTAAAAAATTATTTTTTGCAAAATTTACTATAGAAAAGGCAATCCCTGGCGTAATTAAAATTTGCGACAGTAAAAAATTATTTTTTGAATAATTTACTATAGAAAAGCCAATCCCTGGCGTAATTAAAATTTGCGACACTAAACAATTATTTTTTGCAAAATTTACTATAGAAAAGGCAATCCCTGCCGTAATTAAAATTTGCGACAGTAAAAAATGAATTTTTGAATAATTTACTATAGAAAAGGCAATCCCTGGCGTAATTAAAATTTGAGACAGTAAACAATTATTTTTTGAATAATTTACTATAGAAAAGGCAATCCCTGGCGTAATTAAAATTTGCAACAGTAAAAAATTATTTTTTGAATAATTTACTATAGAAAAGGCAATCCCTGGCGTAATTAAAATTTGCGACAGTAAAAAATTATTTTTTGTAAAATTTACTATAGAAAAGGCAATCCCTGGCGTATTTAAAATTTGCAACAGTAAAAAATTATTTTTTGAACAATTTACTATAGAAAAGGCAATCCCTGGCGTAATTAAAATTTGCGACAGTAAACAATTATTTTTTGAATAATTTACTATAGAAAAGGCAATCCCTGGCGTAATTAAAATTTGCAACAGTAAAAAATTATTTTTTGAATAATTGACTATAGAAAAGGCAATCCCTGGCGTAATTAAAATTTGAGACAGTAAAAAATTATTTTTTGAATAATTTACTATAGAAAAGGCAATCCCTGGCGTATTTAAAATTTGAGACAGTAAAAAATTAATTTTTGCAAAATTTACTATAGAAAAGGCAATCCCTGGCGTAATTATAATTTGCGACAGAAAAAATTATTTTTTGAATAATTTACTATAGAAAAGGCAATCCCTGGCGTAATTAAAATTTGAGACCGTAAACAATTATTTTTTGAATAATTTACTATAGAAAAGCCAATCCCTGGCGTAATTAAAATTTGCAACAGTAAAAAATTATTTTTTGAATAATTTACTATAGAAAAGGCAATCCCTGGCGTAATTAAAATTTGCGACAGTAAAAATTTATTTTTTGCAAAATTTACTATAGAAAAGGCAATCCCTGGCGTATTTAAAATTTGCAACAGTAAAAAATTATTTTTTGAATAATTTACTATAGAAAAGGCAATCCCTGGCATAATTAAAATTTGAGACAGTAAACAATTATTTTTTGAATAATTTACTATAGAAAAGGCAATCCCTGGCGTAATTAAAATTTGCGACAGTAAAAAATTATTTTTTGAATAATTTACTATAGAAAAGGCAATCCCTGGCGTAATTAAAATTTGAGACAGTAAAAAATTATTTTTGCAAAATTTACTATAGAAAAGGCAATCCCTGGCGTAATTAAAACTTGCGACAGCAAAAAATTATTTTTTCCAAAATTTACTATAGAAAAGGCAATCCCTGGCGTAATTAAAATTTGCGACAGTAAAAAATGAATTTTTGAATAATTTACTATAGAAAAGGCAATCCCTGGCGTAATTAAAATTTGAGACAGTAAACAATTATTTTTTGAATAATTTACTATAGAAAAGGCAATCCCCGGCGTAATTAAAATTTGCAACAGTAAAAAATTATTTTTTGAATAATTTACTATAGAAAAGGCAATCCCTGGCGTAATTAAAATTTGCAACAGTAAGAAATTATTTTTTGAATAATTTACTATAGAAACGGCAATCCCTGGCGTAATTAAAATTTGCGACAGTAAAAAATTGTTTTTTGAATAATTTACTATAGAAAAGGTAATCCCTGGCGTATTTAAAATTTGCAACAGTAAAAAATTATTTTTTGAATAATTTACTATAGAAAAAGGCAATCCCTGGCGTAATTAAAATTTGCAACAGTAAAAAATTATTTTTTGAATAATTTACTATACAAAAGGCAATCCCTGGCGTAATTAAAATTTGCAACAGTAAAAAATAATTTTTTGAATAATTTACTATAGAAAAGGCAATCCCTGGCGTAATTAAAATTTGCGACAGTAAAAAATTATTTTTTGAATAATTTACTATAGAAAAGGCAATCCCTGGCGTAATTAAAATTTGAGACAGTAAAAAATTATTTTTTGAATAATTTACTATAGAAAAGCCAATCCCTGGCGTAATTAAAATTTGCGACACTAAACAATTATTTTTTGCAAAATTTACTATAGAAAAGGCAATCCCTGCCGTAATTAAAATTTGCGACAGTAAAAAATGAATTTTTGAATAATTTACTATAGAAAAGGCAATCCCTGGCGTAATTAAAATTTGAGACAGTAAACAATTATTTTTTGAATAATTTACTATAGAAAAGGCAATCCCTGGCGTAATTAAAATTTGCAACAGTAAAAAATTATTTTTTGAATAATTTACTATAGAAAGGGCAATCCCTGGCGTAATTAAAATTTGCGACAGTAAAAAATTATTTTTTGCAAAATTTACTTTAGAAAAGGCAATCCCTGGCGTATTTAAAATTTGCAACAGTAAAAAATTATTTTTTGAACAATTTACTATAGAAAAGGCAATCCCTGGCGTAATTAAAATTTGCGACAGTAAACAATTATTTTTTGAATAATTTACTATAGAAAAGGCAATCCCTGGCGTAATTAAAATTTGCAACAGTAAAAAATTATTTTTTGAATAATTGACTATAGAAAAGGCAATCCCTGGCGTAATTAAAATTTGAGACAGTAAAAAATTATTTTTTGAATAATTTACTATAGAAAAGGCAATCCCTGGCGTATTTAAAATTTGAGACAGTAAAAAATTAATTTTTGCAAAATTTACTATAGAAAAGGCAATCCCTGGCGTAATTAAAATTTGAGACAGTAAACAATTATTTTTTGAATAATTTACTATAGAAAAGCCAATCCCTGGCGTAATTAAAATTTGCAACAGTAAAAAATTATTTTTTGAATAATTTACTATAGAAAAGGCAATCCCTGGCGTAATTAAAATTTGCGACAGTAAAAATTTATTTTTTGCAAAATTTACTATAGAAAAGGCAATCCCTGGCGTATTTAAAATTTGCAACAGTAAAAAATTATTTTTTGAATAATTTACTATAGAAAAGGCAATCCCTGGCATAATTAAAATTTGAGACAGTAAACAATTATTTTTTGAATAATTTACTATAGAAAAGGCAATCCCTGGCGTAATTAAAATTTGCGACAGTAAAAAATTATTTTTTGAATAATTTACTATAGAAAAGGCAATCCCTGGCGTAATTAAAATTTGAGACAGTAAAAAATTATTTTTTGCAAAATTTACTATAGAAAAGGCAATCCCTGGCGTAATTAAAACTTGCGACAGCAAAAAATTATTTTTTCCAAAATTTACTATAGAAAAGGGCAATCCCTGGCGTAATTAAAATTTGCAACAGTAAAAAATTATTTTTTGAATAATTTACTATAGAAAAGGCAATCCCTGGCGTAATTAAAATTTGCGACAGTAAAAAATTATTTTTTGCAAAATTTACTATAGAAAAGGCAATCCCTGGCGTATTTAAAATTTGCAACAGTAAAAAATTATTTTTTGAACAATTTACTATAGAAAAGGCAATCCCTGGCGTAATTAAAATTTGCGACAGTAAACAATTATTTTTTGAATAATTTACTATAGAAAAGGCAATCCCTGGCGTAATTAAAATTTGCAACAGTAAATAATTATTTTTTGAATAATTGACTACAGAAAAGGCAATCCCTGCGTAATTAAAATTTGAGACAGTAAAAAATTATTTTTTGAATAATTTACTATAGAAAAGGCAATCCCTGGCGTATTTAAAATTTGAGACAGTAAAAAATTAATTTTTGCAAAATTTACTATAGAAAAGGCAATCCCTGGCGTAATTATAATTTGCGACAGAAAAAATTATTTTTTGAATAATTTACTATAGAAAAGGCAGTCCCTGGCGTAATTAAAATTTGAGACAGTAAACAATTATTTTTTGAATAATTTACTATAGAAAAGCCAATCCCTGGCGTAATTAAAATTTGCAACAGTAAAAAATTATTTTTTGAATAATTTACTATAGAAAAGGCAATCCCTGGCGTAATTAAAATTTGCGACAGTAAAAATTTATTTTTTGCAAAATTTACTATAGAAAAGGCAATCCCTGGCGTATTTAAAATTTGCAACAGTAAAAAATTATTTTTTGAATAATTTACTATAGAAAAGGCAATCCCTGGCATAATTAAAATTTGAGACAGTAAACAATTATTTTTTGAATAATTTACTATAGAAAAGGCAATCCCTGGCGTAATTAAAATTTGCGACAGTAAAAAATTATTTTTTGAATAATTTACTATAGAAAAGGCAATCCCTGGCGTAATTAAAATTTGAGACAGTAAAAAATTATTTTTTGCAAAATTTACTATAGAAAAGGCAATCCCTGGCGTAGTTAAAACTTGCGACAGCAAAAAATTATTTTTTCCAAAATTTACTATAGAAAAGGCAATCCCTGGCGTAATTAAAATTTGCGACAGTAAAAAATGAATTTTTGAATAATTTACTATAGAAAAGGCAATCCCTGGCGTAATTAAAATTTGAGACAGTAAACAATTATTTTTTGAATAATTTACTATAGAAAAGGCAATCCCTGGCGTAATTAAAATTTGCAACAGTAAAAATTATTTTTTGAATAATTTACTATAGAAAAGGCAATCCCTGGCGTAATTAAAATTTGCAACAGTAAGAAATTATTTTTTGAATAATTTACTATAGAAAAGGCAATCCCTGGCGTAATTAAAATTTGCGACAGTAAAAAATTATTTTTTGAATAATTTACTATAGAAAAGGCAATCCCTGGCGTATTTAAAATTTGCAACAGTAAAAAATTATTTTTTGAATAATTTACTATAGAAAAGGCAATCCCTGGCGTAATTAAAATTTGAGACAGTAAACAATTATTTTTTGAATAATATACTATAGAAAAGGCAATCCCTGGCGTAATTAAAATTTGCGACACTAAAAAATTATTTTTTGAATAATTTACTATAGAAAAGGCAATCCCTGGCGTAATTAAAATTTGAGACAGTAAAAAATTATTTTTTGCAAAATTTACTATAGAAAAGGCAATCCCTGGCGTAATTAAAACTTGCGACAGTAAAAAATTATTTTTTGCAAAATTTACTATAGAAAAGGCAATCCCTGGCGTAATTAAAATTTGCGACACTAAACAATTATTTTTTGCAAATTTACTATACAAAAGGCAATCCCTGGCGTATTTAAAATTTGCGACAGTAAAAAATTATTTTTTGCAAAATTTACTATAGAAAAGGCAATCCCTGGCGTAATTAAAATTTGAGACAGTAAACAATTATTTTTTTAATAATTTACTATAGAAAAGGCAATCCCTGGCGTAATTAAAATTTGCAACAGTAAAAAATTATTTTTTGAATAATTTACTATAGAAAAGGCAATCCCTGGCGTAATTAAAATTTGCAACAGTAAGAAATTATTTTTTGAATAATTTACTATAGAAAAGGCAATCCCTGGCGTAATTAAAATTTGCGACAGTAAAAAATTATTTTTGAATAATTTACTATAGAAAAGGCAATCCCTGGCGTATTTAAAATTTGCAACAGTAAAAAATTATTTTTTGAATAATTTACTATAGAAAAGGCAATCCCTAGCGTAATTAAAATTTGAGACAGTAAACAATTATTTTTTGAATAATTTACTATAGAAAAGGCAATCCCTGGCGTAATTAAAATTTGCGACACTAAAAAATTATTTTTTGAATAATTTACTATAGAAAAGGCAATCCCTGGCGTAATTAAAATTTGAGATAGTAAAAAATTATTTTTTGCAAAATTTACTATAGAAAAGGCAATCCCTGGCGTAATTAAAATTTGCGACAGTAAAACATTATTTTTTGAATAATTTACTATAGAAAAGCCAATCCCTGGCGTAATTAAAATTTGCGACACTAAACAATTATTTTTTGCAAAATTTACTATAGAAAAGGCAATCCCTGGCGTAATTAAAATTTGAGACAGTAAACAATTATTTTTTTAATAATTTACTATAGAAAAGGCAATCCCTGGCGTAATTAAAATTTGCAACAGTAAAAAATTATTTTTTGAATAATTTACTATAGAAAAGGCAATCCCTGGCGTAATTAAAATTTGCAACAGTAAGAAATTATTTTTTGAATAATTTACTATAGAAAAGGCAATCCCTGGCGTAATTAAAATTTGCGACAGTAAAAAATTATTTTTTGAATAATTTACTATAGAAAAGGCAATCCCTGGCGTATTTAAAATTTGCAACAGTAAAAAATTATTTTTTGAATAATTTACTATAGAAAAGGCAATCCCTAGCGTAATTAAAATTTGAGACAGTAAACAATTATTTTTTGAATAATTTACTATAGAAAAGGCAATCCCTGGCGTAATTAAAATTTGCGACACTAAAAAATTATTTTTGAATAATTTACTATAGAAAAGGCAATCCCTGGCGTAATTAAAATTTGAGATAGTAAAAAATTATTTTTTGCAAAATTTACTATAGAAAAGGCAATCCCTGGCGTAATTAAAATTTGCGACAGTAAAACATTATTTTTTGAATAATTTACTATAGAAAAGCCAATCCCTGGCGTAATTAAAATTTGCGACACTAAACAATTATTTTTTGCAAAATTTACTATAGAAAAGGCAATCCCTGCCGTAATTAAAATTTGCGACAGTAAAAAATGAATTTTTGAATAATTTACTATAGAAAAGGCAATCCCTGGCGTAATTAAAATTTGAGACAGTAAACAATTATTTTTTGAATAATTTACTATAGAAAAGGCAATCCCTGGCGTAATTAAAATTTGCAACAGTAAAAAATTATTTTTTGAATAATTTACTATAGAAAAGGCAATCCCTGGCGTAATTAAAATTTGCGACAGTAAAAAATAATTTTTTGCAAAATTTACTATAGAAAAGGCAATCCCTGGCGTATTTAAAATTTGCAACAGTAAAAAATTATTTTTTGAACAATTTACTATAGAAAAGGCAATCCCTGGCGTAATTAAAATTTGCGACAGTAAACAATTATTTTTTGAATAATTTACTATAGAAAAGGCAATCCCTGGCGTAATTAAAATTTGCAACAGTAAAAAATTATTTTTTGAATAATTGACTATAGAAAAGGCAATCCCTGGCGTAATTAAAATTTGAGACAGTAAAAAATTATTTTTTGAATAATTTACTATAGAAAAGGCAATCCCTGGCGTATTTAAAATTTGAGACAGTAAAAAATTAATTTTTGCAAAATTTACTATAGAAAAGGCAATCCCTGGCGTAATTATAATTTGCGACAGAAAAAATTATTTTTTGAATAATTTACTATAGAAAAGGCAATCCCTGGCGTAATTAAAATTTGAGACAGTAAACAATTATTTTTTGAATAATTTACTATAGAAAAGCCAATCCCTGGCGTAATTAAAATTTGCAACAGTAAAAAATTATTTTTTGAATAATTTACTATAGAAAAGGCAATCCCTGGCGTAATTAAAATTTGCGACAGTAAAAATTTATTTTTTGCAAAATTTACTATAGAAAAGGCAATCCCTGGCGTATTTAAAATTTGCAACAGTAAAAAATTATTTTTTGAATAATTTACTATAGAAAAGGCAATCCCTGGCGTAATTAAAATTTGAGACAGTAAACAATTATTTTTTGAATAATTTACTATAGAAAAGCCAATCCCTGGCGTAATTAAAATTTGCAACAGTAAAAAATTATTTTTTGAATAATTTACTATAGAAAAGGCAATCCCTGGCGTAATTAAAATTTGCGACAGTAAAAATTTATTTTTTGCAAAATTTACTATAGAAAAGGCAATCCCTGGCGTATTTAAAATTTGCAACAGTAAAAAATTATTTTTTGAATAATTTACTATAGAAAAGGCAATCCCTGGCATAATTAAAATTTGAGACAGTAAACAATTATTTTTTGAATAATTTACTATAGAAAAGGCAATCCCTGGCGTAATTAAAATTTGCGACAGTAAAAAATTATTTTTTGAATAATTTACTATAGAAAAGGCAATCCCTGGCGTATTTAAAATTTGCAACAGTAAAAAATTATTTTTTGAACAATTTACTATAGAAAAGGCAATCCTTGGCGTAATTAAAACTTGCGACAGCAAAAAATTATTTTTTCCAAAATTTACTATAGAAAAGGCAATCCCTGGCGTAATTAAAATTTGCGACAGTAAAAAATGAATTTTTGAATAATTTACTATAGAAAAGGCAATCCCTGGCGTAATTAAAATTTGAGACAGTAAACAATTATTTTTTGAATAATTTACTATAGAAAAGGCAATCCCTGGCGTAATTAAAATTTGCAACAGTAAAAAATTATTTTTTGAATAATTTACTATAGAAAAGGCAATCCCTGGCGTAATTAAAATTTGCAACAGTAAGAAATTATTTTTTGAATAATTTACTATAGAAAAGGCAATCCCTGGCGTAATTAAAATTTGCGACAGTAAAAAATTATTTTTTGAATAATTTACTATAGAAAAGGCAATCCCTGGCGTATTTAAAATTTGCAACAGTAAAAAATTATTTTTTGAATAATTTACTATAGAAAAGCCAATCCCTGGCGTAATTAAAATTTGAGACAGTAAACAATTATTTTTTGAATAATTTACTATAGAAAAGGCAATCCCTGGCGTAATTAAAATTTGCGACACTAAAAAATTATTTTTTGAATAATTTACTATAGAAAAGGCAATCCCTGGCGTAATTAAAATTTGAGACAGTAAAAAATTATTTTCTGCAAAATTTACTATAGAAAAGGCAATCCCTGGCGTAATTAAAACTTGCGACAGTAAAAAATTATTTTTTGCAAAATTTACTATAGAAAAGGCAATCCCTGGCGTAATTAAAATTTGCGACACTAAACAATTATTTTTTGCAAAAATTTACTATACAAAAGGCAATCCCTGGCGTATTTAAAATTTGCGACAGTAAAAAATTATTTTTTGCAAAATTTACTATAGAAAAGGCAATCCCTGGCGTAATTAAAATTTGAGACAGTAAACAATTATTTTTTAATAATTTACTATAGAAAAGGCAATCCCTGGCGTAATTAAAATTTGCAACAGTAAAAAATTATTTTTTGAATAATTTACTATAGAAAAGGCAATCCCTGGCCCAATTAAACTTTGCAACAGTATAAAATTATTTTTTGAATAATTTACTATAGAAAAGGCAATCCCTGGCGTAATTAAAATTTGCGACACTAAACAATTAGTTTTTGAATAATTTACTATAGAAAAGGCAATCCCTGGCGCATTTAAAATTTGCAACAGTAAAAAATTAGTTTTTGAATAATTTACTATAGAAAAGGCAATCCCTGGCGTAATTAAAATTTGAGACAGTAAACAATTATTTTTTGAATAATTTACTATAGAAAAGGCAATCCCTGGCGTAATTAAAATTTGCGACACTAAAAAATTATTTTTTGAATAATTTACTATAGAAAAGGCAATCCCAATAATTTTTTACTGTCTCAAATTTTAATTACGCCAGGGATTGCCTTTTCTATAGTAAATTATTCAAAAATTAATTGTTTAGTGTCGCAAATTTTAATTACGCCAGGGATTGCCTTTTCTATAGTAAATTATTCAAAAAATAATTTTTTACTGTCTCAAATTTTAATTACGCCAGGGATTGCCTTTTCTATAGTAAATTATTCAAAAAATAATTTTTTACTGTCGCAAATTTTAATTACGCCAGGGATTGCCTTTTCTATAGTAAATTATTCAAAAATCATTTTTTACTGTCGCAAATTTTAATTACGCCAGGGATTGCCTTTTCTATAGTAAATTATTCAAAAATTAATTGTTTAGTGTCGCAAATTTTAATTACGCCAGGGATTGCCTTTTCTATAGTAAATTATTCAAAAAATAATTTTTTACTGTTTTTAATTAGGCCAGGGATTGCCTTTTCTATAGTAAATTATTCAAAAAATAATTTTTTACTGTCGCAAATTTTAATTACGCCAGGGATTGCCTTTTCTATAGTAAATTATTCAAAAAATAATTTTTTACTGTCGCAAATTTTAATTACGCCAGGGATTGCCTTTTCTATAGTAAATTATTCAAAAAATAATTTTTTACTGTCTCAAATTTTAATTACGCCAGGGATTGCCTTTTCTATAGTAAATTATTCAAAAAATAATTTTTTACTGTCGCAAATTTTAATTACGCCAGGGATTGCCTTTTCTATAGTAAATTATGCAAAAAATAATTTTTTACTGTCTCAAATTTTAATTACGCCAGGGATTGCCTTTTCTATAGTAAATTTTGCAAAAAATAATTTTTTACTGTCGCAAATTTTAATTACGCCAGGGATTGCCTTTTCTATAGTAAATTATTCAAAAAATAATTTTTTACTGTCGCAAATTTTAATTACGCCAGGGATTGCCATTTCTATAGTAAATTATTCAAAAAATAATTTTTTACTGTCGCAAATTTTAATTACGCCAGGGATTGCCTTTTCTATAGTAAATTATTCAAAAATTATTTTTTTACAGTCTCAAATTTTAATTACGCCAGGGATTGCCTTTTCTATAGTAAATTATTCAAAAAATAATTGTTTACTGTCTCAAATTTTAATTACGCCAGGGATTGCCTTTTCTATAGTAAATTTTGCAAAAAATAATTTTTTACTGTCTCAAATTTTAATTACGCCAGCGATTGCCTTTTCTATAGCAAATTATTCAAAAAATAATTTTTTGCTGTCGCAAATTTTAATTACGTCAGGGATTGCCTTTTCTATAGTAAATTTTGCAAAAAATAATTTTTTACTGTTGCAAATTTTAATCACGCCAGGGATTACCTTTTCTATAGTAAATTATTCAAAAAATAATTTTTTACTGTTGCAAATTTTAAATACGCCAGGGATTGCCTTTTCTATAGTAAATTTTGCAAAAAATAATTTTTTACTGTCGCAAATTTTAATTACGCCAGGGATTGCCTTTTCTATAGTAAATTATTCAAAAAATAATTTTTTCTGTCGCAAATTTTAATTAAGCCAGGGATTGCCTTTTCTATAGTAAATTTTGCAAAAAATAATTTTTTACTGTCGCAAATTTTAATTACGCCAGGGATTGCCTTTTCTATAGTAAATTTTGCAAAAAATAATTTTTTACTGTCGCAAATTTTAAATACGTCAGGGATTGCCTTTTCTATAGTAAATTATTCAAAAAATAATTGTTTAGTGTCGCAAATTTTAATTACGCCAGGGATTGCCTTTTCTATAGTAAATTACTCAAAAATTCATTTTTTACTGTCTCAAATTTTAATTACGCCAGGGATTGCCTTTTCTATAGCAAATTTTGCAAAAAATAATTTTTTGCTGTCGCAAATTTTAATTACGCCAGGGATTGCCTTTTCTATAGTAAATTATTCAAAAAATAATTTTTTCTGTCGCAAATTTTAATTACGCCAGGGATTGCCTTTTCTATAGTAAATTTTGCAAAAAATAATTTTTTACTGTCTCAAATTTTAATTACAACAGGGATTGCCTTTTCTATAGTAAATTTTGAAAAAAATAATTTTTTACAGTCGCAAATTTTAATTACGCCAGGGATTGCCTTTTCTATAGTAAATTTTGCAAAAAATAATTTTTTATTGTCTCAAATTTTAATTACGCCAGGGATTGCCTTTTCTATAGTAAATTATTCAAAAAATAATTTTTTACTGTCTCAAATTTTAATTACGCCAGGGATTGCCTTTTCTATAGTAAATTTTGCAAAAAATGATTTTTTACTGTCGCAAATTTTAATTACGCCAGGGATTGCCTTTTCTATAGTACATTATTCAAAAATTCATTTTTTACTGTCGCAAATTTTAATTACGCCAGGGATTGCCTTTTCTATAGTAAATTATTCAAAAATTCATTTTTTACTGTCTCAAATTTTAATTACGCCAGGGATTGCCTTTTCTATAGTAAATTATTCAAAAAATAATTTTTTACTGTCTCAAATTTTAAATACGCCAGGGATTGACTTTTCTATAGTAAATTATTCAAAAAATAATTTTTTACTGTCGCAAATTTTAATTACGCCAGGGATTGCCTTTTCTATAGTAAATTATTCAAAAAATAATTTTTTACTGTCGCAAATTTTAATTACGCCAGGGATTGCCTTTTCTATGGTAAATTTTGCAAAAAATTATTTTTTACTGTTGCAAATTTTAAATACGCCAGGGATTGCCTTTTCTATAGTAAATTTTGCAAAAAATAATTTTTTCTGTCTCAAATTTTAATTACGCCAGGGATTGCCTTTTCTATAGCAAATTATTCAAAAAATAATTTTTTGCTGTCGCAAATTTTAATTACGCCAGGGATTGCCTTTTCTATAGTAAATTTTGCAAAAAATAATTTTTTACTGTCGCAAATTTTAATCACGCCAGGGATTACCTTTTCTATAGTAAATTATTCAAAAAATAATTTTTTACTGTTGCAAATTTTAAATACGCCAGGGATTGCCTTTTCTATAGTAAATTTTGCAAAAAATAATTTTTTACTGTCGCAAATTTTAATTACGCCAGGGATTGCCTTTTCTATAGTAAATTATTCAAAAAATAATTTTTTCTGTCGCAAATTTTAATTAAGCCAGGGATTGCCTTTTCTATAGTAAATTTTGCAAAAAATAATTTTTTACTGTCGCAAATTTTAATTACGCCAGGGATTACCTTTTCTATAGTAAATTTTGCAAAAAATAATTTTTTACTGTCGCAAATTTTAAATACGTCAGGGATTGCCTTTTCTATAGTAAATTATTCAAAAAATAATTGTTTAGTGTCGCAAATTTTAATTACGCCAGGGATTGCCTTTTCTATAGTAAATTACTCAAAAATTCATTTTTTACTGTCTCAAATTTTAATTACGCCAGGGATTGCCTTTTCTATAGCAAATTTTGCAAAAAATAATTTTTTACTGTCGCAAATTTTAATTACGCCAGGGATTGCCTTTTCTATAGTAAATTATTCAAAAAATAATTTTTTCTGTCGCAAATTTTAATTACGCCAGGGATTGCCTTTTCTATAGTAAATTTTGCAAAAAATAATTTTTTACTGTCTCAAATTTTAATTACGCCAGGGATTGCCGTTTCTATAGTAAATTTTGCAAAAAATAATTTTTTACAGTCGCAAATTTTAATTACGCCAGGGATTGCCTTTTCTATAGTAAATTTTGCAAAAAATAATTTTTTATTGTCTCAAATTTTAATTACGCCAGGGATTGCCTTTTCTATAGTAAATTATTCAAAAAATAATTTTTTACTGTCTCAAATTTTAATTACGCCAGGGATTGCCTTTTCTATAGTAAATTTTGCAAAAAATGATTTTTTACTGTCGCAAATTTTAATTACGCCAGGGATTGCCTTTTCTATAGTAAATTATTCAAAAATTCATTTTTTACTGTCTCAAATTTTAAATACGCCAGGGATTGACTTTTCTATAGTAAATTATTCAAAAAATAATTTTTTACTGTCGCAAATTTTAATTACGCCAGGGATTGCCTTTTCTATAGTAAATTATTCAAAAAATAATTTTTTACTGTCGCAAATTTTAATTACGCCAGGGATTGCCTTTTCTATAGTAAATTTTGCAAAAAATAATTTTTTACTGTTGCAAATTTTAAATACGCCAGGGATTGCCTTTTCTATAGTAAATTTTGCAAAAAATAATTTTTTACTGTCGCAAATTTTAAATACGCCAGGGATTGCCTTTTGTGTAGTAAATTTTGCAAAAAATAATTGTTTAGTGTCACAAATTTTAATTACGCCAGGGATTGCCTTTTCTATAGTAAATTCTTCAAAAAATAATTTTTTACTGTCGCAAATTTTAATTACGCCAGGGATTGCCTTTTCTATAGTAAATTTTGCAAAAAATAATTGTTTACTGTCGCAAATTTTAATTACGCCAGGGATTGCCTTTTCTATAGTAAATTTTGCAAAAAATAATTGTTTACTGTCGCAAATTTTAATTACGCCAGGGATTGCCTTTTCTATAGTAAATTTTGCAAAAAATAATTGTTTACTGTCGCAAATTAAAATTACGCCAGGGATTGCCTTTTCTATAGTAAATTATTCAAAAAATAATTTTATACTGTCGCAAATTTTAATTACGCCAGGGATTGCCTTTTCTATAGTAAATTATTCAAAAAATAATTTTTTCTGTCGCAAATTTTAATTACGCCAGGGATTGCCTTTTCTATAGTAAATTTTGCAAAAAATAATTTTTTACTGTCTCAAATTTTAATTACGCCAGGGATTGCCTTTTCTATAGTAAATTTTGCAAAAAATAATTTTTTACTGTCGCAAATTATAATTACGCCAGGGATTGCCTTTTCTATAGTAAATTATTCAAAAAATAATTTTATACTGTGGCAAATTTTAAATACGTCAGGGATTGCCTTTTCTATAGTAAATTATTCAAAAATTCTTTTTTTACTGTCGCAAATTTTAATTACGCCAGGGATTGCCTTTTCTATAGTAAATTTTGCAAAAAATAATTTTTTAATGTTGCAAATTTTAAATACGCCAGGGATTGCCTTTTCTATAGTAAATTTTGCAAAAAATAATTTTTTACTGTCGCAAATTTTAATTACGCCAGGGATTGCCTTTTCTATAGTAAATTTTGGAAAAAATAATTTTTTACTGTCGCAAATTTTAATTACGCCAGGGATTGCCTTTTCTATAGTAAATTATTCAAAAAATAATTTTTTACTGTCTCAAATTTTAATTACGCCAGGGATTGCCTTTTCTATAGTAAATTTTGCAAAAAATAATTTTTTACTGTCGCAAATTTTAATTACGCCAGGGATTGCCTTTTCTATAGTAAATTATTCAAAAAATAATTTTTTACTGTCGCAAATTTTAATTACGCCAGGGATTGCCTTTTCTATAGTAAATTATTCAAAAAATAATTTTTTACTGTCTCAAATTTTAATTACGCCAGGGATTGCCTTTTCTAGAAGTAAATTATTCAAAAAATAATTTTATACTGTCGCAAATTATAATTACGCCAGGGATTGCCTTTTCTATAGTAAATTATTCAAAAAATAATTTTTTACTGCCTCAAATTTTAATTACGCCAGGGATTGCCTTTTCTATAGTAAATTATTAAAAAATTATTTTTTACTGTCGCAAATTTTAATTACGCCAGGGATTGCCTTTTCTATAGTAAATTTTGCAAAAAATAATTTTTTACTGTCGCAAATTTTAATTACGCCAGGGATTGCCTTTTCTATAGTAAATTATTCAAAAAATAATTTTTTACTGTCGCAAATTTTAATTACGCCAGGGATTGCCTTTTCTATAGTAAATTATTCAAAAAATAATTTTTTACTGTCGCAAATTATAATTACGCCAGGGATTGCCTTTCCTATAGTAAATTATTCAAAAATTCATTTTTTACTGTCTCAAATTTTAGTTACGCCAGGGATTGCCTTTTCTATAGTAAAGTATTCAAAAATTAATTTTTTGCTGTCTCAAATTTTAATTACGCCAGGGATTGCCTTTTCTATAGTAAATTATTCAAAAAATAATTTTTTACTGTCGCAAATTTTAATTACGCCAGGGATTGCCTTTTCTATAGTAAATTTTGCAAAAAATAATTGTTTAGTGTCGCAAATTTTAATTACGCCAGGGATTGCCTTTTCTATAGTAAATTATTCAAAAAATAATTATATACTGTCGCAAATTTTAATTACGCCAGGGATTGCCTTTTCTATAGTAAATTATTCAAAAAATAATTTTTTACTGTCGCAAATTATAATTACGCCAGGGATAGCCTTTTCTATAGTAAATTATTCATAAATGCATTTTTTACTGTCGCAAACTTTAATTACGCCAGGGATTGCCTTTTCTATAGTAAATGTTGCAAAAAATAATTTTGTACTGTCGCAAATTATAATTACGCCAGGGATTGCCTTTTCTATAGTAAATTATTCAAAAATTCATTTTTTACTGTCTCAAATTTTAATTACGCCAGGGATTGCCTTTTCTATAGTAAATTTTGCAAAAAATAATTTTTTACTGTCTCAAATTTTAATTACGCCAGGGATTGCCTTTTCTATAGTAAATTATTCAAAAAATAATTTTTTACTGTCGCAAATTTTAATTACGCCAGGGATTGCCTTTTCTATAGTAAATTTTGCAAAAAAATAATTTTTTACTGTCGCAAATTTTAATTACGCCAGGGATTGCCTTTTCTATAGTAAATTATTCAAAAAATAATTTTTTACTGTCGCAAATTTTAATTACGCCAGGGATTGCCTTTTCTATAGTAAATTATTCAAAAAATAATTTTTTACTGTCGCAAATTTTAATTACGCCAGGGATTGCCTTTTCTATAGTAAATTTTGGAAAAAATAATTTTTTACTGTCGCAAATTTTAATTACGCCAGGGATTGCCTTTTCTATAGTAAATTATTCAAAAAATAATTTTTTACTGTCGCAAATTTTAATTACGCCAGGGATTGCCTTTTCTATAGTAAATTTTGCAAAAAATAATTTTGCAAAAAATAATTTTTTACTGTCGCAAATTTTAATTACGCCAGGGATTGCCTTTTCTATAGTAAATTTTGCAAAAAATAATTTTTTACTGTCGCAAATTTTAATTACGCCAGGGATGGCCTTTTCTATAGTAAATTTTGCAAAAAATAATTTTTTACTGTCGCAAATTTTAATTACGCCAGGGATTGCCTTTTCTATAGTAAATTATTCAAAAAATAATTTTTTACTGTCGCAAATTTTAATTACGCCAGGGATTGCCTTTTCTATAGTAAATTATTCAAAAAATAATTTTTTACTGTCGCAAATTATAATTACGCCAGGGATTGCCTTTTCTATAGTAAATTATTCAAAAATTCATTTTTTACTGTCTCAAATTTTAATTACGCCAGGGATTGCCTTTTCTATAGTAAATTTTGCAAAAAATAATTTTTTACTGTCTCAAATTTTAATTACGCCAGGGATTGCCTTTTCTATAGTAAATTATTCAAAAAATAATTTTTTACTGTCGCAAATTTTAATTACGCCAGGGATTGCCTTTTCTATAGTAAATTTTGCAAAAAAATAATTTTTTACTGTCGCAAATTTTAATTACGCCAGGGATTGCCTTTTCTATAGTAAATTATTCAAAAAATAATTTTTTAGTGTCGCAAATTTTAATTACGCCAGGGATTGCCTTTTCTATAGTAAATTATTCAAAAAATAATTTTATACTGTCGCAAATTTTAATTACCCCAGAGATTGCCTTTTCTATAGTAAATTATTCAAAAAATAATTGTTTACTGTCGCAAATTATAATTACGCCAGGGATTGCCTTTTCTATAGTAAATTATTCAAAAATTCATTTTTTACTGTCGCAAATTTAAATTACGCCAGGGATTGCCTTTTCTATAGTAAATGTTGCAAAAAATAATTGTTTACTGTTGCAAATTTTAATTACGCCAGGGATTGCCTTTTCTATAGTAAATTATTCAAAAAATAATTTTTTACTGTCGCAAATTTTAATTACGCCAGGGATTGCCTTTTCTATAGTAAATTATTCAAAAAATAATTTTTTACTGTCTCAAATTTTAATTACTCCAGGGATTGCCTTTTCTATAGTAAATTTTGCAAAAAATAATTGTTTAGTGTCGCAAATTTTAATAACGCCAGGGATTGCCTTTTCTATAGTAAATTATTCAAAAAATAATTTTTTACTGTTTCAAATTTTAATTACGCCAGGGATTGCCTTTTCTTTAGTAAATTTTTCAAAAAATAATTTTTTACTCCCTGGCGTAATTATAATTTGCGACAGTAAAAAATGAATTTTTGAATAATTTACTATAGAAAAGGCAATCCCTGGCGTAATTAAAATTTGAGACAGTAAAAAATGAATTTTTGAATAATTTACTATAGAAAAGGCAATCCCTGGCGTAATTAAAATTTGCGACAGAAAACAATTAATTTTTGAATAATTTACTATAGAAAAGGCAATCCCTGGCGTATTTAAGATTTGCAACAGTAAAAAATTATTTTTTGCAAAATTTACTATAGAAAAGGCAATCCCTGGCGTAATTAAAATTTGAGACAGTAAAAAATGAATTTTTGAATAATTTACTATAGAAAAGGCAATCCCTGGCGTAATTATAATTTGCGACAGTATAAAATTATTTTTTGAATAATTTACTATAGAAAAGGCAATCCCTGGCGTAATTAAAATTTGAGACAGTAAAAAATGAATTTTTGAATAATTTACTATAGAAAAGGCAATCCCTGGCGTAATTAAAATTTGCGACAGTATAAAATTATTTTTGGCAAAATTTACTATAGAAAAGGCAATCCCTGGCGTATTTAAAATTTGCGACAGTATAAAATTAATTTTTGAAATATTTACTATAGAAAAGGCAATCCCTGGCTTAATTAAAATTTGCGACACTAAACAATTAGTTTTTGCAAAATTTACTATAGAAAAGGCAATCCCTGGCGTAATTAAAATTTGCGACAGCATAAAATTATTTTTTGAATAATTTTCTATAGAAAGGGCAATCCCTGGCGTAATTAAAATTTGCGACAGAAAAAAATTAATTTTTGAATAATTTACTATAGAAAAGGCAATCCCTGGCATATTTAAAATTTGCGACAGTATAAAATTATTGTTTGAATAATTTACTATAGAAAAGGCAATCCCTGGCGTAATTAAAATTTGAGACAGTAAAAAATTATTTTTTGAATAATTTACTATAGAAATGGCAATCCCTGGCGTAATTATAATTTGCGACAGTAAAAAATTATTTTTTGCAAAATTTACTATAGAAAAGGCAATCCCTGGCGTAATTAAAATTTGTGACAGAAAAAATTATTTTTGGAATAATTTACTATAGAAAAGGCAATCCCTGGCGTAATTATAATTTGCGACAGTAAAAAATTATTTTTTGAATAATTTACTATAGAAAAGGCAATCCCTGGCGTAATTATAATTTGCGACAGTAAAAAATGAATTTCTGAATAATTTACTATAGAAAAGGCAATCCCTGGCGTAATTAAAATTTGCGACAGTAAAAAATTATTTTTTGAATAATTTACTATAGAAAAGGCAATCCCTGGCGTAATTAAAATTTGCGACAGTAAAAAATTATTTTTTGAATAATTTACTATAGAAAAGGCAATCCCTGGCGTAATTAAAATTTGCAACAGTAAAAAATTATTTTTTGCAAAATTTACTATAGAAAAGGCAATCCCTGGCGTAATTAAAATTTGTGACAGAAAAAATTATTTTTGGAATAATTTACTATAGAAAAGGCAATCCCTGGCGTAATTATAATTTGCGACAGTAAAAAATTATTTTTTGAATAATTTACTATAGAAAAGGCAATCCCTGGCGTAATTATAATTTGCGACAGTAAAAAATGAATTTTTGAATAATTTACTATAGAAAAGGCAATCCCTGGCGTAATTAAAATTTGAGACAGTAAAAAATTATTTTTTGAATAATTTACTATAGAAAAGGCAATCCCTGGCGTAATTATAATTTGCGACAGTAAAAAATTATTTTTTGCAAAATTTACTATAGAAAAGGCAATCCCTGCGTAATTAAAATTTGTGACAGAAAAAATTATTTTTGGAATAATTTACTATAGAAAAGGCAATCCCTGGCGTAATTATAATTTGCGGACAGTAAAAAATTATTTTTTGAATAATTTACTATAGAAAAGGCAATCCCTGGCGTAATTATAATTTGCGACAGTAAAAAATGAATTTTTGAATAATTTACTATAGAAAAGGCAATCCCTGGCGTAATTAAAATTTGAGACAGTAAAAAATGAATTTTTGAATAATTTACTATAGAAAAGGCAATCCCTGGCGTAATTAAAATTTGCGACAGAAAAAAATTAATTTTTGAATAATTTACTATACAAAAGGCAATCCCTGGCGTAATTATAATTTGCGACAGTAAAAAATTATTTTTTGAATAATTTACTATAGAAAAGGCAATCCCTGGCGTAATTAAAATTTGAGACAGTAAAAAATTATTTTTTGAATAATTTACTATAGAAAAGGCAATCCCTAGCGTAATTAAAATTTGAGACAGTAAAAAATTATTTTTTGAATAATTTACTATAGAAAAGGCAATCCCTGGCGTAATTAAAATTTGCGACAGTATAAAATGATTTTTTGCAAAATTTACTATAGAAAAGGCAATCCCTGGCGTAATTAAAATTTGCGACAGTATAAAATTATTTTTTGAATAATTTACTATAGAAAAGGCAATCCCTGGCGTAATTAAAATTTGTGACAGAAAAAATTATTTTTTGAATAATTTACTATAGAAAAGGCAATCCCTGGCGCAATTATAATTTGCGACAGTATAAAATTATTTTTGAATAATTTACTATAGAAAAGGCAATCCCTGGCGTAATTAAAATTTGAGACAGAAAAAATTATTTTTGGAATAATTTACTATAGAAAAGGCAATCCCTGGCGTAATTATAATTTGCGACAGTAAAAAATTATTTTTTGAATAATTTACTATAGAAAAGGCAATCCCTGGCGTAATTAAAATTTGCAACAGTAAAAAATTATTTTTTGCAAAATTTACTATAGAAAAGGCAATCCCTGGCGTAATTAAAATTTGTGACAGAAAAAATTATTTTTGGAATAATTTACTATAGAAAAGGCAATCCCTGGCGTAATTATAATTTGCGACAGTAAAAAATTATTTTTTGAATAATTTACTATAGAAAAGGCAATCCCTGGCGTAATTATAATTTGCGACAGTAAAAAATGAATTTTTGAATAATTTACTATAGAAAAGGCAATCCCTGGCGTAATTAAAATTTGAGACAGTAAAAAATTATTTTTTGAATAATTTACTATAGAAAAGGCAATCCCTGGCGTAATTATAATTTGCGACAGTAAAAAATTATTTTTTGCAAAATTTACTATAGAAAAGGCAATCCCTGGCGTAATTAAAATTTGTGACAGAAAAAATTATTTTTGGAATAATTTACTATAGAAAAGGCAATCCCTGGCGTAATTATAATTTGCGACAGTAAAAAATTATTTTTTGAATAATTTACTATAGAAAAGGCAATCCCTGGCGTAATTATAATTTGCGACAGTAAAAAATGAATTTTTGAATAATTTACTATAGAAAAGGCAATCCCTGGCGTAATTAAAATTTGAGACAGTAAAAAATGAATTTTTGAATAATTTACTATAGAAAAGGCAATCCCTGGCGTAATTAAAATTTGCGACAGAAAAAAATTAATTTTTGAATAATTTACTATACAAAAGGCAATCCCTGGCGTAATTATAATTTGCGACAGTAAAAAATTATTTTTTGAATAATTTACTATAGAAAAGGCAATCCCTGGCGTAATTAAAATTTGAGACAGTAAAAAATTATTTTTTGAATAATTTACTATAGAAAAGGCAATCCCTAGCGTAATTAAAATTTGAGACAGTAAAAAATTATTTTTTGAATAATTTACTATAGAAAAGGCAATCCCTGGCGTAATTAAAATTTGCGACAGTATAAAATGAATTTTTGAATAATTTACTATAGAAAAGGCAATCCCTGGCGTAATTAAAATTTGCGACAGAAAAAAATTAATTTTTGAATAATTTACTATAGAAAAGGCAATCCCTGGCGTAATTAAAATTTTCGACAGAAAAAAATTAATTTTTTATAATTTACTATAGAAAAGGCAATCCCTGTCGTATTTAAAATTTGCAACAGTAAAAAATTATTTTTTGAATAATTTACTATAGAAAAGGCAATCCCTGGCGTAATTAAAATTTGCGACACTAAACAATTATTTTTTGCAAAATTTACTATAGAAAAGGCAATCCCTGGCGTAATTAAAATTTGCGACAGTATAAAATTATTTTTTGAATAATTTACTATAGAAAAGGCAATCCCTGGCGTAATTAAAATTTGTGACAGAAAAAATTATTTTTTGAATAATTTACTATAGAAAAGGCAATCCCTGGCGCAATTATAATTTGCGACAGTATAAAATTATTTTTGAATAATTTACTATAGAAAAGGCAATCCCTGGCGTAATTAAAATTTGAGACAGAAAAAAATTATTTTTTGAATAATTTACTATAGAAAAGGCAATCCCTGGCGTAATTATAATTTGCGACAGTAAAAAATTATTTTTTGCAAAATTTACTATAGAAAAGTCAATCCCTGGCGTAATTAAAATTTGTGACAGAAAAAATTATTTTTGGAATAATTTACTATAGAAAAGGCAATCCCTGGCGTAATTATAATTTGCGACAGTAAAAAATTATTTTTTGAATAATTTACTATAGAAGAGGCAATCCCTGGCGTAATTATAATTTGCGACAGTAAAAAATGAATTTTTGAATAATTTACTATAGAAAAGGCAATCCCTGGCGTAATTAAAATTTGATACAGTAAAAAATGAATTTTTGAATAATTTACTATAGAAAAGGCAATCCCTGGCGTAATTAAAATTTGCGACAGAAAAAAATTAATTTTTGAATAATTTACTATAGAAAAGGCAATCCCTGGCGTATTTAAAATTTGCAACAGTAAAAAATTATTTTTTGCAAAATTTACTATAGAAAAGGCAATCCCTGGCGTAATTAAAATTTGAGACAGTAAAAAATGAATTTTTGAATAATTTACTATAGAAAAGGCAATCCCTGGCGTAATTATAATTTGCGACAGTATAAAATTATTTTTTGAATAATTTACTATAGAAAAGGCAATCCCTGGCGTAATTAAAATTTGAGACAGTAAAAAATGAATTTTTGAATAATTTACTATAGAAAAGGCAATCCCTGGCGTAATTAAAATTTGCGACAGTAAAAAATTATTTTTGGCAAAATTTACTATAGAAAAGGCAATCCCTGGCGTATTTAAAATTTGCGACAGTATAAAATTAATTTTTGAAATATTTACTATAGAAAAGGCAATCCCTGGCTTAATTAAAATTTGCGACACTAAACAATTAGTTTTTGCAAAATTTACTATAGGAAAGGCAATCCCTGGCGTAATTAAAATTTGCGACAGCATAAAATTATTTTTTGAATAATTTTCTATAGAAAGGGCAATCCCTGGCGTAATTAAAATTTGCGACAGAAAAAAATTAATTTTTGAATAATTTACTATAGAAAAGGCAATCCCTGGCGTAATTAAAATTTGCGACACTAAACAATTATTTTTTGCAAAATTTACTATAGAAAAGGCAATCCCTGGCGTAATTAAAATTTGAGACAGTAAAAAATGAATTTTTGAATAATTTACTATAGAAAAGGCAATCCCTGGCGTAATCATAATTTGCGAAAGTAAAAAATTATTTTTTGAAAAATTTACTATAGAAAAGGCAATCCCTGGCGTAATTAAAATTTGTGACAGAAAAAATTATTTTTTGAATAATTTACTATAGAAAAGGCAATCCCTGGCGTAATTATAATTTGCGACAGTAAAAAATTATTTTTCGCAAAATTTACTATAGAAAAGGCAATCCCTGGCGTAATTAAAATTTGCGACACTAAACAATTAGTTTTTGCAAAATTTACTATAGAAAAGGCAATACCTGGCGTAATTATAATTTGCGACAGTATAAAATTATTTTTGAATAATTTACTATAGAAAAGGCAATCCCTAGCGTAATTAAAATTTGCGACAGAAAAAAATTAATTTTTGAATAATTTACTATAGAAAAGGCAATCCCTGGCGTAATTAAAATTTTGCGACACTAAACAATTATTTTTTGAATAATTTACTATAGAAAAGACAATCCCTGGCGTAATTAAAATTTGCGACTGTAAAAAATTATTTTTTGAATAATTTACTATAGAAAAGGCAATCCCTGGCGTAATTAAAATTTGCGACAGTAAAAAATTATTTTTTGAATAATTTACTATAGAAAAGGCAATCCCTGGCGTAATTATAATTTGCGACAGTAAAAAATTATTTTTTGCAAAAATTTACTATAGAAAAGGCAATCCCTGGCGTAATTAAAATTTGTGACAGAAAAAATTATTTTTTGAATAATTTACTATAGAAAAGGCAATCCCTGGCGTAATTATAATTTGCGACAGTAAAAAATTATTTTTTGAATAATTTACTATAGAAAAGGCAATCCCTGGCGTAATTATAATTTCCGACAGTAAAAAATGAATTTTTGAATAATTTACTATAGAAAAGGCAATCCCTGGCGTAATTAAAATTTGCGACACTAAACAATTATTTTTTGCAAAATTTACTATAGAAAAGGCAATCCCTGGCGTAATTAAAATTTGAGACAGTAAAAAATGAATTTTTGAATAATTTACTATAGAAAAGGCAATCCCTGGCGTAATTAAAATTTGAGACAGTAAAAAATGAATTTTTGAATAATTTACTATAGAAAAGGCAATCCCTGGCGTAATTAAAATTTGAGACAGTAAAAAATTAATTTTTGAATAATTTACTATACAAAAGGCAATCCCTGGCGTAATTAAAATTTGAGACAGTAAAAAATGAATTTTTGAATAATTTACTATAGAAAAGGCAATCCCTGGCGTAATTAAAATTTGCGACAGTAAAAAATTATTTTTTGAATAATTTACTATAGAAAAGGCAATCCCTGGCGTAATTAAAATTTGCGACAGTAAAAAATTATTTTGGCAAAATTTACTATAGAAAAGGCAATCCCTGGCGTATTTAAAATTTGCGACAGTATAAAATTAATTTTTGAAAAATTTACTATAGAAAAGGCAATCCCTGGCGTAATTAAAATTTGCGACACTAAACAATTATTTTTTGCAAAATTTACTATAGAAAAGGCAATCCCTGGCGAAATTAAAATTTGCGACAGTATAAAATTATTTTTTGAATAATTTACTATAGAAAAGGCAATCCCTGGCGTAATTAAAATTTGCGACAGAAAAAAATTAATTTTTGAATAATTTACTATAGAAAAGGCAATCCCTGGCGTAATTAAAATTTGCGACACTAAACAATTATTTTTGGCAAAATTTACTATAGAAAAGGGAATCCCTGGCGTAATTAAAATTTGTGAGACAGTAAAAAATGAATTTTTGAATAATTTACTATAGAAAAGGCAATCCCTGGCGTAATTAAAATTTGCGTCAGTAAAAAATTATTTTTTGAATAATTTACTATAGAAAAGGCTATTCCTGGCGTAATTAAAATTTGCGACAGTAAAAAATTATTTTTTGAATAATTTACTATAGAAAAGGCAATCCCTGGCGTATTTAAAATTTGCGACAGAAAAAAATTATTTTTTGCAAAATTTACTATAGAAAAGGCAATCCCTGGCGTAATTAAAATTTGAGACAGTAAAAAATGAATTTTTGAATAATTTACTAAAGAAAAGGCAATCCCTGGCGTAATTAAAATTTGCGACAGAAAAAAATTAATTTTTGAATAATTTACTATAGAAAAGGCAATCCCTGGCGTTATTAAAATTTGCGACACTAAACAATTATTTTTTGCAAAATTTGCTATAGAAAAGGCAATCCCTGGCGTAATTAAAATTTGAGACAGTAAAAAATGAATTTTTGAATAATTTACTATAGAAAAGGCAATCGCTGGCGTAATTAAAATTTGAGACAGTAAAAAATGAATTTTTGAATAATTTACTATAGAAAAGGCAATCCCTGGCGTAATTATAATTTGCGACAGTAAAAAATTATTTTTTGAATAATTTACTATAGAAAAGGCAATCCCTGGCGTAATTATAATTTGCGACAGTAAAAAATTATTTTTTGAATAATTTACTATAGAAAAGGCAATCCCTGGCGTAATTATAATTTGCGACAGTAAAAAATTATTTTTTGAATAATTTACTATAGAAACGGCAATCCCTGGCGTAATTAAAATTTGCGACAGTAAAGAATGAATTTTTGAATAATTTACTATAGAAAAGGCAATCCCTGGCGTAATTAAAATTTGCGACACTAAACAATTATTTTTTGCAAAATTTACTATAGAAAATGCAATCCCTGGCGTAATTAAAATTTGAGACAGTAAAAAATGAATTTTTGAATAATTTACTATACAAAAGGCAATCCCTGGCGTAATTAAAATTTGAGACAGTAAAAAATGAATTTTTGAATAATTTACTATAGAAAAGGCAATCCCTGGCGTAATTAAAATTTGAGACAGTAAAAAATGAATTTTTGAATAATTTACTATAGAAAAGGCAATCCCTGGCGTAATTATAATTTGCGACAGTAAAAAATTATTTTTTGAATAATTTACTATAGAAAAGGCAATCCCTGACGTAATTATAATTTGCGACAGTAAAATTTTATTTTTTGAATAATTTACTATAGAAAAGGCAATCCCTGGCGTAATTATAATTTGCGACAGTAAAAAATTATTTTTTGAATAATTTACTATAGAAAAGGCAATCCCTGGCGTAATTAAAATTTGCGAGAGTAAAAAATTATTTTTTGAATAATTTACTATAGAAAAGGCAACCCCTGGCGTAATTATAATTTGCGACAGTAAAAAATTATTTTTTGAATAATTTACTATAGAAAAGGCAATCCTTGGCGTAATTAAAATTTGCGACAGTAAAAAGTGAATTTTTGAATAATTTACTATATAAAAGGCAATCCCTGGCGTAATTAAAATTTGCGACACTAAACAATTATTTTTTGCAAAATTTACTATAGAAAAGGCAATCCCTGGCGTAATTAAAATTTGAGACAGTAAAAAATTATTTTTTGAATAATTTACTATACAAAAGGCAATCCCTGGCGTAATTAAAATTTGAGACAGTAAAAAATGAATTTTTGAATAATTTATTATAGAAAAGGCAATCCCTGGCGTAATTAAAATTTGCGACAGTAAAAAATTATTTTTTGAATAATTTACTATAGAAAAGGCAATCCCTGGCGTAATTAAAATTTGCAACAGTAAAAAATTATTTTTTGA
>CAWVNZ010000803.1:0-86392 GCA_963930735.1 Dioctria linearis
TCATTTTTACTGTCGCAAATTTTAATTATGCCAGGGATTGCCTTTTGTATAGTAAATTATTCAAAAATTCATTTTTAACTGTCGCAAATTTTAATTATGCCAGGGATTGCCTTTTCTATAGTAAATAATTCAAAAATTCATTTTTTACTGTCTCAAATTTTAATTACGCAGGGATTGCCTTTTCTATAGTAAATTATTCAAAAATTCATTTTTACTGTCTCAAATTTTAATTACGCCAGGATTGCCTTTTCTATAGTAAATTTTGCAAAAAATAATTGTTTAGTGCGGCAAATTTTAATTACGCCAGGGATTGCCTTTTCTATAGTAAATTTTGCAAAAAATAATTTTTTACTGTTGCAAATTTTAAATACGCCAGGGATTGCCTTTTCTATAGTAAATTATTCAAAAATTAATTTTTTTCTGTCGCAAATTTTAATTACGCCAGGGATTGCCTTTTCTATAGTAAATTATTCAAAAATTCATTTTTTACTGTCTCAAATTTTAATTACGCCAGGGATTGCCTTTTCTATAGTAAATTTTGCAACAAATAATTGTTTAGTGTCGCAAATTTTAATTACGCCAGGGATTGCCTTTTCTATAGTAAATTATTCAAAAAATAATTTTATACTGTCGCAAATTTTAATTACGTCAGGGATTGCCTTTTCTATAGTAAATTTTGCAAAAAATAATGTTTTACTGTCGCAAATTTTAATTACGCCAGGGATTGCCTTTTCTATAGTAAATTTTGCAAAAAAATAATTGTTTAGTGTCGCAAATTTTAATTACGCCAGGGATTGCCTTTTCTATAGTAAATTATTCAAAAATTCATTTTTTACTGTCTCAAATTTTAAATACGCCAGGGATTGCCTTTTCTATAGTAAATTATTCAAAAAATAATTTTTTACTGTCGCAAATTTTAATTACGCCAGGGATTGCCTTTTCTATAGTAAATTATTCAAAAATTCATTTTTTACTGTCTCAAATTTTAATTACGCCAGGGATTGCCTTTTCTATAGTAATTGTTGCAAAAAATAATTTTTTACTGTCTCAAATTTTAATTACGCCAGGGATTGCCTTTTCTATAGTAAATTTTGCAAAAAATAATTGTTTAGTGTCGCAAATTTTAATTACGCCAGGGATTGCCTTTTCTATAGTAAATTATTCAAAAAATAACTTTTTCTGTCACAAATTTTAATTACGCCAGGGATTGCCTTTTCTATAGTAAATTATTCAAAAAATAATTTTATACTGTCGCAAATTTTAATTACGCCAGGGATTGCCTTTTCTATAGTAAATTATTCAAAATTTCATTTTTTACTGTCGCAAATTTTAATTACGCCAGGGGTTGCCTTTTATATAGTAAATTATTCAAAAAATAATTGTTTAGTGTCGCAAATTTTAATTACGCCAGGGATTGCCTTTTCTATAGTAAATTATTCAAAAATTCATTTTTTACTGTCTCAAATTTTAAATACGCCAGGGATTGCCTTTTCTATAGTAAATTATTCAAAAATTCATTTTTTACTGTCGCAAATTTTAATTACGCCAGGGATTGCCTTTTCTATAGTAAATTTTGCAAAAAATAATTGTTTAGTGTCGCAAATTTTAATTACGCCAGGGATTGCCTTTTCTATAGTAAATTTTGCAAAAATTAATTTTTTACTGTCTCAAATTTTAATTACGCCAGGGATTGCCTTTTCTATAGTAAATGTTGCAAAAAATAATTTTTTACTGTTGCAAATTTTAATTACGCCAGGGATTGCCTTTTCTATAGTAAATTATTCAAAAAATAATTTTTTACTGTCTCAAATTTTAATTACGCCAGGGATTGCCTTTTATATAGGAAATTATTCAAAAAATTATTTTTTACTGTCTCAAATTTTAATTACGCCAGGGATTGCCTTTTCTATAGTAAATTTTGCAAAAATTAATTTTTTTTCTGTCGCAAATTTTAATTACGCCAGAGATTGCCTTTTCTATAGTAAATTATTCAAAAAATAATTTTATACTGTCGCAAATTATAATTACGCCAGGGATTGCCTTTTCTATAGTAAATTATTCAAAAATTCATTTTTTACTGTCTCAAATTTTAATTACGCCAGGGATTGCCTTTTCTATAGTAAATTATTCAAAAATTCATTTTTTACTGTCTCAAATTTTAATTACGCCAGGGATTGCCTTTTCTATAGTAAATTATTCAAAAAATAATTTTTTACTGTCTCAAATTTTAATTACGCCAGGGATTGGCTTTTCTATAGTAAATTATTCAAAAAATAATTTTATACTGTCGCAAATTATAATTACGCCAGGGATTGCCTTTTGTATAGTAAATTATTCAAAAATTCATTTTTTACTGTCTCAAATTTTAATTACGCCAGGGATTGCCTTTTCTATAGTAAATGTTGCAAAAAATAATTTTTTACTGTTGCAAATTTTAATTACGCCAGGGATTGCCTTTTCTATAGTAAATTATTCAAAAAATAATTTTTTACTGTCGCAAATTTTAATTACGCCAGGGATTGCCTTTTCTATAGTAAATTATTCAAAAAATAATTTTTTACTGTCTCAAATTTTAAATACGCCAGGGATTGCCTTTTCTATAGTAAATTATTCAAAAAATAATTTTTTACTGTCGCAAATTTTAATTACGCCAGGGATTGCCTTTTCTATAGTAAATTATTCAAAAATTCATTTTTTACTGTCTCAAATTTTAATTACGCCAGGGATTGCCTTTTCTATAGTAAATGTTGCAAAAAATAATTTTTTACTGTTGCAAATTTTAATTACGCCAGGGATTGCCTTTTCTATAGTAAATTATTCAAAAAATAATTTTTTATTGTCTCAAATTTTAATTACGCCAGGGATTGCCTTTTCTATAGTAAATTATTCAAAAAATAATTTTTTACTGTCTCAAATTTTAATTACGCCAGGGATTGCCTTTTCTATAGTAAATTTTGCAAAAATTAATTTTTTTCTGTCGCAAATTTTAATTACGCCAGGGATTGCCTTTTCTATAGTAAATTATTCAAAAAATAATTTTATACTGTCGCAAATTATAATTACGCCAGGGATTACCTTTTCTATAGTAAATTATTCAAAAAATAATTTTATTCTGTCGCAAATTTTAAATACGCCAGGGATTGCCTTTTCTTTAGTAAATTTTGCAAAAAATAATTTTTTACTGTTGCAAATTTTAAATACGCCAGGGATTGCCTTTTGTATAGTAAATTATTCAAAAAATAATTTTTTCTGTCACAAATTTTAATTACGCCAGGGATTGCCTTTTCTATAGTAAATTATTCAAAAAATAATTTTTTACTGTCGCAAATTTTAATTACGCCAGGGATTGCCTTTTCTATAGTAACTTATTCAAAAATTAATTGTTTAGTGTCGCAAATTTTAATTACGCCAGGGATTGCCTTTTCTATAGTAAATTATTCAAAAAATAATTTTTTCTGTAACAAATTTTAATTACGCCAGGGATTGCCTTTTCTATAGTAAATTATCCAAAAATTCATTTTTTACTGTCTCAAATTTTAAATACGCCAGGGATTGCCTTTTCTATAGTAAATTATTCAAAAATTCATTTTTTACTGTCGCAAATTTTAATTACGCCAGGGATTGACTTTTCTATAGTAAATTATTCAAAAAATAATTTTTTACTGTCTCAAATTTTAATTACGCCAGGGATTGCCTTTTCTATAGTAAATTTTGCAAAAAATAATTGTTTAGTGTCGCAAATTTTAATTACGCCAGGGATTGCCTTTTCTATAGTAAATTATTCAAAAAATAATTTTATACTGTCGCAAATTTTAAATACGCCAGGGATTGCCTTTTCTATAGTAAATTTTGCAAAAAATAATTGTTTAGTGTCGCAAATTTTAATTACGCCAGGGATTGCCTTTTCTATAGTAAATTATTCAAAAAATAATTTTTTACTGTCGCAAATTTTAATTACGCCAGGGATTGCCTTTTCTATAGTAAATTATTCAAAAATTCATTTTTTACTGTCTCAAATTTTAATTACGCCAGGGATTGCCTTTTCTATAGTAAATTATTCAAAAAATAATTTTATACTGTCGCAAATTTTAATTACGCCAGGGATTGCCTTTTCTATAATAAATTATTCAAAAAATAATTTTATACTGTCGCAAGTTTTAATTACGCCAGGGATTGCCTTTTCTATAGTAAATTATTCAAAAAATAATTTTTTACTGTCGCAAATTTTAATTACGCCAGGGATTGCCTTTTCTATAGTAAATTATTCAAAAAATAATTTTATACTGTCGCAAATTTTAATTACGCCAGGGATTGCCTTTTCTATAGTAAATTATTCAAAAAATAATTTTATACTGTCGCAAATTTTAATTACGCCAGGGATTGCCTTTTCTATAGTAAATTATTCAAAAAATAATTTTATACTGTCGCAAATTTTAAATACGCCAGGGATTGCCTTTTCTATAGTAAATTATTCAAAAAATAATTTTTTACTGTCGCAAATTATAATTACGCCAGGGATTGCCTTTTCTATAGTAAATTATTCAAAAAATAATTTTTTACTGTCTCAAATTTTAATTACGCCAGGGATTGCCTTTTCTATAGTAAATTTTGCAAAAATTAATTTTTTTCTGTCGCAAATTTTAATTACGCCAGGGATTGCCTTTTCTATAGTAAATTATTCAAAAAATAATTTTATACTGTCGCAAATTATAATTACGCCAGGGAATGCCTTTTCTATAGTAAATTATTCAAAAAATAATTTTATTCTGTCGCAAATTTTAAATACGCCAGGGATTGCCTTTTCTTTAGTAAATTTTGCAAAAAATAATTTTTTACTGTTGCAAATTTTAAATACGCCAGGGATTGCCTTTTGTATAGTAAATTATTCAAAAAATAATTTTTTCTGTCACAAATTTTAATTACGCCAGGGATTGCCTTTTCTATAGTAAATTATTCAAAAAATAATTTTTTACTGTCGCAAATTTTAAATACGCCAGGGATTGCCTTTTGTATAGTAAATTATTCAAAAATTCATTTTTTACTGTCTCAAATTTTAATTACGCCAGGGATTGCCTTTTCTATAGTAAATTATTCAAAAATTCATTTTTACTGTCGCAAATTTTAATTACGCCAGGGATTGCCTTTTCTATAGTAAAATTATTCAAAAAATAATTTTATACTGTCGCAAATTTTAAATACGCCAGGGATTTCCTTTTCTATAGTAAATTTTGCAAAAAATAATTTTTTACTGTTGCAAATTTTAAATAGGCCAGGGATTGCCTTTTGTATAGTAAATTATTCAAAAATTCATTTTTTACTGTCGCAAATTTAATTACGCCAGGGATTGCCTTTTCTATAGTAAATTATTCAAAAATTCATTTTTTACTGTCGCAAATTTTAATTACGCCAGGGATTGCCTTTTCTATAGTAAATTATTCAAAAATTCATTTTTTACTGTCTCAAATTTTAATTACGCCAGGGATTGCCTTTTCTATAGTAAATTTTGCAAAAATAATTGTTTAGTGTCGCAAATTTTAATTACGCCAGGGATTGCCTTTTCTATAGTAAATTATTCAAAAAATAATTTTTTCTGTCACTAATTTTAATTACGCCAGGGATTGCCTTTTCTATAGTAAATTATTCAAAAAATAATTTTATACTGTCGCAAATTTTAATTACGCCAGGGATTGCCTTTTCTATAGTAAATTATTCAAAAATTCATTTTTTACTGTCTCAAATTTTAATTACGCCAGGGATTGCCTTTTCTATAGTAAATTTTGCAAAAAATAATTGTTTAGTGTCGCAAATTTTAATTACGCCAGGGATTGTCTTTTCTATAGTAAATTATTCAAAAATTCATTTTTTACTGTCGCAAATTTTAATTATGCCAGGGATTGCCTTTTCTATAGTAAATAATTCAAAAATTCATTTTTTACTGTCTCAAATTTTAATTACGCCAGGGATTGCCTTTTCTATAGTAAATTTTGCAAAAAATAATTGTTTAGTGTCGCAAATTTTAATTACGCCAGGGATTGTCTTTTCTATAGTAAATTATTCAAAAATTCATTTTTTACTGTCGCAAATTTTAATTATGCCAGGGATTGCCTTTTGTATAGTAAATTATTCAAAAATTCATTTTTTACTGTCGCAAATTTTAATTATGCCAGGGATTGCCTTTTCTATAGTAAATAATTCAAAAATTCATTTTTTACTGTCCTCAAATTTTAATTACGCCAGGGATTGCCTTTTCTATAGTAAATTATTCAAAAATTCATTTTTTACTGTCTCAAATTTTAATTACGCCAGGGATTGCCTTTTCTATAATAAATTTTGCAAAAAATAATTGTTTAGTGCCGCAAATTTTAATTACGCCAGGGATTGCCTTTTCTATAGTAAATTTTGCAAAAAATAATTTTTACTGTTGCAAATTTTAAATACGCCAGGGATTGCCTTTTCTATAGTAAATTATTCAAAAATTAATTTTTTTTCTGTCGCAAATTTTAATTACGCCAGGGATTGCCTTTTCTATAGTAAATTATTCAAAAATTCATTTTTTACTGTCTCAAATTTTAATTACGCCAGGGATTGCCTTTTCTATAGTAAATTTTGCAACAAATAATTGTTTAGTGTCGCAAATTTTAATTACGCCAGGGATTGCCTTTTCTATAGTAAATTATTCAAAAAATAATTTATACTGTCGCAAATTTTAATTACGCCAGGGATTGCCTTTTCTATAGTAAATTTTGCAAAAAATAATGTTTTACTGTCGCAAATTTTAATTACGCCAGGGATTGCCTTTTCTATAGTAAATTTTGCAAAAAAATAATTGTTTAGTGTCGCAAATTTTAATTACGCCAGGGATTGCCTTTTCTATAGTAAATTATTCAAAAATTCATTTTTTACTGTCTCAAATTTTAAATACGCCAAGGGATTGCCTTTTCTATAGTAAATTATTCAAAAAATAATTTTTTACTGTCGCAAATTTTAATTACGCCAGGGATTGCCTTTTCTATAGTAAATTATTCAAAAATTCATTTTTTACTGTCTCAAATTTTAATTACGCCAGGGATTGCCTTTTCTATAGTAATTGTTGCAAAAAATAATTTTTTACTGTCTCAAATTTTAATTACGCCAGGGATTGCCTTTTCTATAGTAAATTTTGCAAAAAATAATTGTTTAGTGTCGCAAATTTTAATTACGCCAGGGATTGCCTTTTCTATAGTAAATTATTCAAAAAATAACTTTTTCTGTCACAAATTTTAATTACGCCAGGGATTGCCTTTTCTATAGTAAATTATTCAAAAAATAATTTTATACTGTCGCAAATTTTAATTACGCCAGGGATTGCCTTTTCTATAGTAAATTATTCAAAAATTCATTTTTTACTGTCGCAAATTTTAATTACGCCAGGGGTTGCCTTTTATATAGTAAATTATTCAAAAAATAATTGTTTAGTGTCGCAAATTTTAATTACGCCAGGGATTGCCTTTTCTATAGTAAATTATTCAAAAATTCATTTTTTACTGTCTCAAATTTTAAATACGCCAGGGATTGCCTTTTCTATAGTAAATTATTCAAAAATTCATTTTTTACTGTCGCAAATTTTAATTACGCCAGGGATTGCCTTTTCTATAGTAAATTTTGCAAAAAATAATCGTTTAGTGTCGCAAATTTTAATTACGCCAGGGATTGCCTTTTCTATAGTAAATTTTGCAAAAATTAATTTTTTACTGTCTCAAATTTTAATTACGCCAGGGATTGCCTTTTCTATAGTAAATGTTGCAAAAAATAATTTTTTACTGTTGCAAATTTTAATTACGCCAGGGATTGCCTTTTCTATAGTAAATTATTCAAAAAATAATTTTTTACTGTCTCAAATTTTAATTACGCCAGGGATTGCCTTTTATATAGGAAATTATTCAAAAAATTATTTTTTACTGTCTCAAATTTTAATTACGCCAGGGATTGCCTTTTCTATAGTAAATTTTGCAAAAATTAATTTTTTTTCTGTCGCAAATTTTAATTACGCCAGAGATTGCCTTTTCTATAGTAAATTATTCAAAAAATAATTTTATACTGTCGCAAATTATAATTACGCCAGGGATTGCCTTTTCTATAGTAAATTATTCAAAAATTCATTTTTTACTGTCTCAAATTTTAATTACGCCAGGGATTGCCTTTTCTATAGTAAATTATTCAAAAATTCATTTTTTACTGTCTCAAATTTTAATTACGCCAGGGATTGCCTTTTCTATAGTAAATTATTCAAAAAATAATTTTTTACTGTCTCAAATTTTAATTACGCCAGGGATTGGCTTTTCTATAGTAAATTATTCAAAAAATAATTTTATACTGTCGCAAATTATAATTACGCCAGGGATTGCCTTTTGTATAGTAAATTATTCAAAAATTCATTTTTTACTGTCTCAAATTTTAATTACGCCAGGGATTGCCTTTTCTATAGTAAATGTTGCAAAAAATAATTTTTTACTGTTGCAAATTTTAATTACGCCAGGGATTGCCTTTTCTATAGTAAATTATTCAAAAAATAATTTTTTACTGTCGCAAATTTTAATTACGCCAGGGATTGCCTTTTCTATAGTAAATTATTCAAAAAATAATTTTTTACTGTCTCAAATTTTAAATACGCCAGGGATTGCCTTTTCTATAGTAAATTATTCAAAAAATAATTTTTTACTGTCGCAAATTTTAATTACGCCAGGGATTGCCTTTTCTATAGTAAATTATTCAAAAATTCATTTTTTACTGTCTCAAATTTTAATTACGCCAGGGATTGCCTTTTCTATAGTAAATGTTGCAAAAAATAATTTTTTACTGTTGCAAATTTTAATTACGCCAGGGATTGCCTTTTCTATAGTAAATTATTCAAAAAATAATTTTTTATTGTCTCAAATTTTAATTACGCCAGGGATTGCCTTTTCTATAGTAAATTATTCAAAAAATAATTTTTTACTGTCTCAAATTTTAATTACGCCAGGGATTGCCTTTTCTATAGTAAATTTTGCAAAAATTAATTTTTTTCTGTCGCAAATTTTAATTACGCCAGGGATTGCCTTTTCTATAGTAAATTATTCAAAAAATAATTTTATACTGTCGCAAATTATAATTACGCCAGGGATTGCCTTTTCTATAGTAAATTATTCAAAAAATAATTTTTTACTGTCGCAAATTATAATTACGCCAGGGATTGCCTTTTCTATAGTAAATTATTCAAAAATTCATTTTTTACTGTCTCAAATTTTAATTACGCCAGGGATTGCCTTTTCTATAGTAAATTATCCAAAAATTCATTTTTTACTGTCTCAAATTTTAAATACGCCAGGGATTGCCTTTTCTATAGTAAATTATTCAAAAATTCATTTTTTACTGTCGCAAATTTTAATTACGCCAGGGATTGACTTTTCTATAGTAAATTATTCAAAAAATAATTTTTTACTGTCTCAAATTTTAATTACGCCAGGGATTGCCTTTTCTATAGTAAATTTTGCAAAAAATAATTGTTTAGTGTCGCAAATTTTAATTACGCCAGGGATTGCCTTTTCTATAGTAAATTATTCAAAAAATAATTTTATACTGTCGCAAATTTTAAATACGCCAGGGATTGCCTTTTCTATAGTAAATTTTGCAAAAAATAATTGTTTAGTGTCGCAAATTTTAATTACGCCAGGGATTGCCTTTTCTATAGTAAATTATTCAAAAAATAATTTTTTACTGTCGCAAATTTTAATTACGCCAGGGATTGCCTTTTCTATAGTAAATTATTCAAAAATTCATTTTTTACTGTCTCAAATTTTAATTACGCCAGGGATTGCCTTTTCTATAGTAAATTATTCAAAAAATAATTTTATACTGTCGCAAATTTTAATTACGCCAGGGATTGCCTTTTCTATAATAAATTATTCAAAAAATAATTTTATACTGTCGCAAGTTTTAATTACGCCAGGGATTGCCTTTTCTATAGTAAATTATTCAAAAAATAATTTTTTACTGTCGCAAATTTTAATTACGCCAGGGATTGCCTTTTCTATAGTAAATTATTCAAAAAATAATTTTATACTGTCGCAAATTTTAATTACGCCAGGGATTGCCTTTTCTATAGTAAATTATTCAAAAAATAATTTTATACTGTCGCAAATTTTAATTACGCCAGGGATTGCCTTTTCTATAGTAAATTATTCAAAAAATAATTTTATACTGTCGCAAATTTTAAATACGCCAGGGATTGCCTTTTCTATAGTAAATTTTGCAAAAAATAATTTTATACTGTCGCAAATTTTAATTACGCCAGGGATTGCCTTTTCTATAGTAAATTATTCAAAAAATAATTTTATACTGTCGCAAATTTTAATTACGCCAGGGATTGCCTTTTCTATAGTAAATTTTGCAAAAAATAATTTTTTACTGTTGCAAATTTTAAATACGCCAGGGATTGCCTTTTCTATAGTAAATTATTCAAAAAAATAATTTTTTACTGTCGCAAATTTTAATTACGCCAGGGATTGCCTTTTCTATAGTAAATTATTCAAAAATTCATTTTTTACTGTTTCAAATTTTAATTACGCCAGGGATTGCCTTTTCTATAGTAAATTTTCAAAAATTCATTTTTTACTGTCCCAAATTTTAATTACGCCAGGGATTGCCTTTTCTATAGTAAATTATTCAAAAAATAATCTTATACTGTCGCAAATTTTAATTACGCCAGGGATTGCCTTTTCTATAGTAAATTATTCAAAAAATAATTTTTTACTGTCGCAAATTTTAATTACGCCAGGGATTGCCTTTTCTATAGTAAATTATTCAAAAAATTATTTTTTCAAAAAATAATTTTATACTGTCGCAAATTTTAAATAAGCCAGGGATTGACTTTTCTACAGTAAATTATTCAAAAAATAATTTTTTACTGTCTCAAATTTTAATTACGCCAGGGATTGCCTTTTCTATAGTAAATTTTGCAAAAAATAATTGTTTAGTGTCGCAAATTTTAATTACGCCAGGGATTGCCTTTTCTATAGTAAATTATTCAAAAAATAATTTTATACTGTAGCAAATTTTAAATACGCCAGGGATTGCCTTTTCTATAGTAAATTATTCAAAAAATAATTTTTTACTGTCTCAAATTTTAAATACGCCAGGGATTGCCTTTTCTATAGTAAATTATTCAAAAATTCATTTTTTACTGTCGCAAATTTTAATTACGCCAGGGATTGACTTTTCTATAGTAAATTATTTAAAAAAATAATTTTTTACTGTCTCAAATTTTAATTACGCCAGGAATTGCCTTTTCTATAGTAAATTTTGCAAAAAATAATTGTTTAGTGTCGCAAATTTTAATTACGCCAGGGATTGCCTTTTCTATAGTAAATTATTCAAAAAATAATTTTATACTGTCACAAATTTTAAATACGCCAGGGATTGCGTTTTCTATAGTAAATTTTGCAAAAAATAATTGTTTAGTGTCGCAAATTTTAATTACGCCAGGGATTGCCTTTTCTATAGTAAATTATTCAAAAAATAATTTTTTACTGTCGCAAATTTTAATTACGCCAGGGATTGCCTTTTCTATAGTAAATTATTCAAAAATTCATTTTTTACTGTCTCAAATTTTAATTACGCCAGGGATTGCCTTTTCTATAGTAAATTATTCAAAAAATAATTTTATACTGTCGCAAATTTTAATTACGCCAGGGATTGCCTTTTCTATAATAAATTATTCAAAAAATAATTTTATACTGTCGCAAGTTTTAATTACGCCAGGGATTGCCTTTTCTATAGTAAATTATTCAAAAAATAATTTTTTACTGTCGCAAATTTTAATTACGCCAGGGATTGCCTTTTCTATAGTAAATTATTCAAAAAATAATTTTATACTGTCGCAAATTTTAATTACGCCAGGGATTGCCTTTTCTATAGTAAATTATTCAAAAAATAATTTTATACTGTCGCAAATTTTAAATACGCCAGGGATTGCCTTTTCTATAGTAAATTTTGCAAAAAATAATTTTATACTGTCGCAAATTTTAATTACGCCAGGGATTGCCTTTTCTATAGTAAATTATTCAAAAAATAATTTTATACTGTCGCAAATTTTAATTACGCCAGGGATTGCCTTTTCTATAGTAAATTATTCAAAAAATAATTTTTTACTGTCGCAAATTTTAATTACGCCAGGGATTGCCTTTTCTATAGTAAATTATTCAAAAAATAATTTTTTCTGTCACAAATTTTAATTACGCCAGGGATTGCCTTTTCTATAGTATATTATTCAAAAAATAATTTTATACTGTCGCAAATTTTAAATACGCCAGGGATTGCATTTTCTATAGTAAATTTTGCAAAAAATAATTTTTTACTGTTGCAAATTTTAAATACGCCAGGGATTGCCTTTTCTATAGTAAATTATTCAAAAAAATAATTTTTTACTGTCGCAAATTTTAATTACGCCAGGGATTGCCTTTTCTATAGTAAATTATTCAAAAATTCATTTTTTACTGTTTCAAATTTTAATTGCGCCAGGGATTGCCTTTTCTATAGTAAATTATTCAAAAAATAATTTTATACTGTCGCAAATTATAATTACGCCAGGGATTGCCTTTTCTATAGTAAATTAATCAAAAAATAATTTTATACTGTCGCAAATTTTAAATACGCCAGGGATTGCCTTTTCTATAGTAAATTATTCAAAAAATAATTTTTTACTGTCTCAAATTTTAATTACGCCAGGGATTGCCTTTTCTATAGTAAATTTTGCAAAAATTCATTTTTTACTGTCTCAAATTTTAATTACGCCAGGGATTGCCTTTTCTATAGTAAATGTTGCAAAAAATAATTTTTTACTGTTGCAAATTTTAATTACGCCAGGGATTGCCTTTTCTATAGTAAATTATTCAAAAAATATTTTTTTACTCTCTCAAATTTTAATTACGCCAGGGATTGCCTTTTCTATAGTAAATTATTCAAAAAATAATTTTATACTGTCGCAAATTTTAATTACGCCAGGGATTGCCTTTTCTATAGTAAATTATTCAAAAATTCATTTTTTACTGTCTCAAATTTTAATTACGCCAGGGATTGCCTTTTCTATAGTAAATTATTCAAAAAATAATTTTATACTGTCGCAAATTTTAAATACGCCAGGGATTGCCTTTTCTATAGTAAATTTTGCAAAAAATAATTTTATACTGTCGCAAATTTTAATTACGCCAGGGATTGCCTTTTCTATAGTAAATTATTCAAAAAATAATTTTATACTGTCGCAAATTTTAATTACGCCAGGGATTGCCTTTTCTATAGTAAATTATTCAAAAAATAATTTTATACTGTCGCAAATTATAATTACGCCAGGGATTGCCTTTTGTATAGTAAATTATTCAAAAATTCATTTTTTACTGTCTCAAATTTTAATTACGCCAGGGATTGCCTTTTCTATAGTAAATGTTGCAAAAAATAATTTTTTACTGTTGCAAATTTTAATTACGCCAGGGATTGCCTTTTCTATAGTAAATTATTCAAAAAATAATTTTTTACTGTCGCAAATTTTAATTACGCCAGGGATTGCCTTTTCTATAGTAAATTATTCAAAAAATAATTTTTTACTGTCTCAAATTTTAAATACGCCAGGGATTGCCTTTTCTATAGTAAATTATTCAAAAAATAATTTTTTACTGTCGCAAATTTTAATTACGCCAGGGATTGCCTTTTCTATAGTAAATTATTCAAAAATTCATTTTTTACTGTCTCAAATTTTAATTACGCCAGGGATTGCCTTTTCTATAGTAAATGTTGCAAAAAATAATTTTTTACTGTTGCAAATTTTAATTACGCCAGGGATTGCCTTTTCTATAGTAAATTATTCAAAAAATAATTTTTTATTGTCTCAAATTTTAATTACGCCAGGGATTGCCTTTTCTATAGTAAATTATTCAAAAAATAATTTTTTACTGTCTCAAATTTTAATTACGCCAGGGATTGCCTTTTCTATAGTAAATTTTGCAAAAATTAATTTTTTTCTGTCGCAAATTTTAATTACGCCAGGGATTGCCTTTTCTATAGTAAATTATTCAAAAAATAATTTTATACTGTCGCAAATTATAATTACGCCAGGGATTGCCTTTTCTATAGTAAATTATTCAAAAAATAATTTTTTACTGTCGCAAATTATAATTACGCCAGGGATTGCCTTTTCTATAGTAAATTATTCAAAAATTCATTTTTTACTGTCTCAAATTTTAATTACGCCAGGGATTGCCTTTTCTATAGTAAATTATCCAAAAATTCATTTTTTACTGTCTCAAATTTTAAATACGCCAGGGATTGCCTTTTCTATAGTAAATTATTCAAAAATTCATTTTTTACTGTCGCAAATTTTAATTACGCCAGGGATTGACTTTTCTATAGTAAATTATTCAAAAAATAATTTTTTACTGTCTCAAATTTTAATTACGCCAGGGATTGCCTTTTCTATAGTAAATTTTGCAAAAAATAATTGTTTAGTGTCGCAAATTTTAATTACGCCAGGGATTGCCTTTTCTATAGTAAATTATTCAAAAAATAATTTTATACTGTCGCAAATTTTAAATACGCCAGGGATTGCCTTTTCTATAGTAAATTTTGCAAAAAATAATTGTTTAGTGTCGCAAATTTTAATTACGCCAGGGATTGCCTTTTCTATAGTAAATTATTCAAAAAATAATTTTTTACTGTCGCAAATTTTAATTACGCCAGGGATTGCCTTTTCTATAGTAAATTATTCAAAATTCATTTTTTACTGTCTCAAATTTTAATTACGCCAGGGATTGCCTTTTCTATAGTAAATTATTCAAAAAATAATTTTATACTGTCGCAAATTTTAATTACGCCAGGGATTGCCTTTTCTATAATAAATTATTCAAAAAATAATTTTATACTGTCGCAAGTTTTAATTACGCCAGGGATTGCCTTTTCTATAGTAAATTATTCAAAAAATAATTTTTTACTGTCGCAAATTTTAATTACGCCAGGGATTGCCTTTTCTATAGTAAATTATTCAAAAAATAATTTTATACTGTCGCAAATTTTAATTACGCCAGGGATTGCCTTTTCTATAGTAAATTATTCAAAAAATAATTTTATACTGTCGCAAATTTTAATTACGCCAGGGATTGCCTTTTCTATAGTAAATTATTCAAAAAATAATTTTATACTGTCGCAAATTTTAAATACGCCAGGGATTGCCTTTTCTATAGTAAATTTTGCAAAAAATAATTTTATACTGTCGCAAATTTTAATTACGCCAGGGATTGCCTTTTCTATAGTAAATTATTCAAAAAATAATTTTATACTGTCGCAAATTTTAATTACGCCAGGGATTGCCTTTTCTATAGTAAATTTTGCAAAAAATAATTTTTTACTGTTGCAAATTTTAAATACGCCAGGGATTGCCTTTTCTATAGTAAATTATTCAAAAAAATAATTTTTTACTGTCGCAAATTTTAATTACGCCAGGGATTGCCTTTTCTATAGTAAATTATTCAAAAATTCATTTTTTACTGTTTCAAATTTTAATTACGCCAGGGATTGCCTTTTCTATAGTAAATTTTCAAAAATTCATTTTTTACTGTCCCAAATTTTAATTACGCCAGGGATTGCCTTTTCTATAGTAAATTATTCAAAAAATAATCTTATACTGTCGCAAATTTTAATTACGCCAGGGATTGCCTTTTCTATAGTAAATTATTCAAAAAATAATTTTTTACTGTCGCAAATTTTAATTACGCCAGGGATTGCCTTTTCTATAGTAAATTATTCAAAAAATTATTTTTTCAAAAAATAATTTTATACTGTCGCAAATTTTAAATAAGCCAGGGATTGACTTTTCTACAGTAAATTATTCAAAAAATAATTTTTTACTGTCTCAAATTTTAATTACGCCAGGGATTGCCTTTTCTATAGTAAATTTTGCAAAAAATAATTGTTTAGTGTCGCAAATTTTAATTACGCCAGGGATTGCCTTTTCTATAGTAAATTATTCAAAAAATAATTTTATACTGTAGCAAATTTTAAATACGCCAGGGATTGCCTTTTCTATAGTAAATTATTCAAAAAATAATTTTTTACTGTCTCAAATTTTAAATACGCCAGGGATTGCCTTTTCTATAGTAAATTATTCAAAAATTCATTTTTTACTGTCGCAAATTTTAATTACGCCAGGGATTGACTTTTCTATAGTAAATTATTTAAAAAAATAATTTTTTACTGTCTCAAATTTTAATTACGCCAGGAATTGCCTTTTCTATAGTAAATTTTGCAAAAAATAATTGTTTAGTGTCGCAAATTTTAATTACGCCAGGGATTGCCTTTTCTATAGTAAATTATTCAAAAAATAATTTTATACTGTCACAAATTTTAAATACGCCAGGGATTGCGTTTTCTATAGTAAATTTTGCAAAAAATAATTGTTTAGTGTCGCAAATTTTAATTACGCCAGGGATTGCCTTTTCTATAGTAAATTATTCAAAAAATAATTTTTTACTGTCGCAAATTTTAATTACGCCAGGGATTGCCTTTTCTATAGTAAATTATTCAAAAATTCATTTTTTACTGTCTCAAATTTTAATTACGCCAGGGATTGCCTTTTCTATAGTAAATTATTCAAAAAATAATTTTATACTGTCGCAAATTTTAATTACGCCAGGGATTGCCTTTTCTATAATAAATTATTCAAAAAATAATTTTATACTGTCGCAAGTTTTAATTACGCCAGGGATTGCCTTTTCTATAGTAAATTATTCAAAAAATAATTTTTTACTGTCGCAAATTTTAATTACGCCAGGGATTGCCTTTTCTATAGTAAATTATTCAAAAAATAATTTTATACTGTCGCAAATTTTAATTACGCCAGGGATTGCCTTTTCTATAGTAAATTATTCAAAAAATAATTTTATACTGTCGCAAATTTTAAATACGCCAGGGATTGCCTTTTCTATAGTAAATTTTGCAAAAAATAATTTTATACTGTCGCAAATTTTAATTACGCCAGGGATTGCCTTTTCTATAGTAAATTATTCAAAAAATAATTTTATACTGTCGCAAATTTTAATTACGCCAGGGATTGCCTTTTCTATAGTAAATTATTCAAAAAATAATTTTTTACTGTCGCAAATTTTAATTACGCCAGGGATTGCCTTTTCTATAGTAAATTATTCAAAAAATAATTTTTTCTGTCACAAATTTTAATTACGCCAGGGATTGCCTTTTCTATAGTATATTATTCAAAAAATAATTTTATACTGTCGCAAATTTTAAATACGCCAGGGATTGCATTTTCTATAGTAAATTTTGCAAAAAATAATTTTTTACTGTTGCAAATTTTAAATACGCCAGGGATTGCCTTTTCTATAGTAAATTATTCAAAAAAATAATTTTTTACTGTCGCAAATTTTAATTACGCCAGGGATTGCCTTTTCTATAGTAAATTATTCAAAAATTCATTTTTTACTGTTTCAAATTTTAATTGCGCCAGGGATTGCCTTTTCTATAGTAAATTATTCAAAAAATAATTTTATACTGTCGCAAATTATAATTACGCCAGGGATTGCCTTTTCTATAGTAAATTAATCAAAAAATAATTTTATACTGTCGCAAATTTTAAATACGCCAGGGATTGCCTTTTCTATAGTAAATTATTCAAAAAATAATTTTTTACTGTCTCAAATTTTAATTACGCCAGGGATTGCCTTTTCTATAGTAAATTTTGCAAAAATTCATTTTTTACTGTCTCAAATTTTAATTACGCCAGGGATTGCCTTTTCTATAGTAAATGTTGCAAAAAATAATTTTTTACTGTTGCAAATTTTAATTACGCCAGGGATTGCCTTTTCTATAGTAAATTATTCAAAAAATATTTTTTTACTCTCTCAAATTTTAATTACGCCAGGGATTGCCTTTTCTATAGTAAATTATTCAAAAAATAATTTTATACTGTCGCAAATTTTAATTACGCCAGGGATTGCCTTTTCTATAGTAAATTATTCAAAAATTCATTTTTTACTGTCTCAAATTTTAATTACGCCAGGGATTGCCTTTTCTATAGTAAATTATTCAAAAAATAATTTTATACTGTCGCAAATTATAATTACGCCAGGGATTGGCTTTTCTATAGTAAATTATTCAAAAAATAATTTTATATTGTCGCAAATTTTAAATACGCCAGGGATTGCCTTTTCTATAGTAAATTATTCAAAAAATAATTTTATACTGTCGCAAATTTTAAATACGCCAGGGATTGCCTTTTCTATAGTAAATTATTCAAAAAATAATTTTATACTGTCGCAAATTTTAAATAAGCCAGGGATTGACTTTTCTACAGTAAATTATTCAAAAAATAATTTTTTACTGTCTCAAATTTTAATTACGCCAGGGATTGCCTTTTCTATAGTAAATTTTGCAAAAAATAATTGTTTAGTGTCGCAAATTTTAATTACGCCAGGGATTGCCTTTTCTATAGTAAATTATTCAAAAAATAATTTTATACTGTCGCAAATTTTAAATACGCCAGGGATTGCCTTTTCTATAGTAAATTATTCAAAAAATAATTTTTTACTGTCTCAAATTTTAAATACGCCAGGGGTTGCCTTTTCTATAGTAAATTATTCAAAAATTCATTTTTTACTGTCGCAAATTTTAATTACGCCAGGGATTGACTTTTCTATAGTAAATTATTTAAAAAAATAATTTTTTACTGTCTCAAATTTTAATTACGCCAGGAATTGCCTTTTCTATAGTAAATTTTGCAAAAAATAATTGTTTAGTGTCGCAAATTTTAATTACGCCAGGGATTGCCTTTTCTATAGTAAATTATTCAAAAAATAATTTTATACTGTCACAAATTTTAAATACGCCAGGGATTGCGTTTTCTATAGTAAATTTTGCAAAAAATAATTGTTTAGTGTCGCAAATTTTAATTACGCCAGGGATTGCCTTTTCTATAGTAAATTAATCAAAAAATAATTTTTTACTGTCGCAAATTTTAATTACGCCAGGGATTGCCTTTTCTATAGTAAATTATTCAAAAATTCATTTTTTACTGTCTCAAATTTTAATTACGCCAGGGATTGCCTTTTCTATAGTAAATTATTCAAAAAATAATTTTATACTGTCGCAAATTTTAATTACGCCAGGGATTGCCTTTTCTATAATAAATTATTCAAAAAATAATTTTATACTGTCGCAAGTTTTAATTACGCCAGGGATTGCCTTTTCTATAGTAAATTATTCAAAAAATAATTTTTTACTGTCGCAAATTTTAATTACGCCAGGGATTGCCTTTTCTATAGTAAATTATTCAAAAAATAATTTTATACTGTCGCAAATTTTAATTACGCCAGGGATTGCCTTTTCTATAGTAAATTATTCAAAAAATAATTTTATACTGTCGCAAATTTTAAATACGCCAGGGATTGCCTTTTCTATAGTAAATTTTGCAAAAAATAATTTTATACTGTCGCAAATTTTAATTACGCCAGGGATTGCCTTTTCTATAGTAAATTATTCAAAAAATAATTTTATACTGTCGCAAATTTTAATTACGCCAGGGATTGCCTTTTCTATAGTAAATTATTCAAAAAATAATTTTTTACTGTCGCAAATTTTAATTACGCCAGGGATTGCCTTTTCTATAGTAAATTATTCAAAAAATAATTTTTTCTGTCACAAATTTTAATTACGCCAGGGATTGCCTTTTCTATAGTATATTATTCAAAAAATAATTTTATACTGTCGCAAATTTTAAATACGCCAGGGATTGCCTTTTCTATAGTAAATTTTGCAAAAAATAATTTTTTAATGTTGCAAATTTTAAATACGCCAGGGATTGCCTTTTCTATAGTAAATTATTCAAAAAAATAATTTTTTACTGTCGCAAATTTTAATTACGCCAGGGATTGCCTTTTCTATAGTAAATTATTCAAAAATTCATTTTTTACTGTTTCAAATTTTAATTGCGCCAGGGATTGCCTTTTCTATAGTAAATTATTCAAAAAATAATTTTATACTGTCGCAAATTATAATTACGCCAGGGATTGCCTTTTCTATAGTAAATTAATCAAAAAATAATTTTATACTGTCGCAAATTTTAAATACGCCAGGGATTGCCTTTTCTATAGTAAATTATTCAAAAAATAATTTTTTACTGTCTCAAATTTTAATTACGCCAGGGATTGCCTTTTCTATAGTAAATTTTGCAAAAATTCATTTTTTACTGTCTCAAATTTTAATTACGCCAGGGATTGCCTTTTCTATAGTAAATGTTGCAAAAAATAATTTTTTACTGTTGCAAATTTTAATTACGCCAGGGATTGCCTTTTCTATAGTAAATTATTCAAAAAATAATTTTTTACTCTCTCAAATTTTAAATACGCCAGGGATTGCCTTTTCTATAGTAAATTATTCAAAAAATAATTTTATACTGTCGCAAATTATAATTACGCCAGGGATTGCCTTTTCTATAGTAAATTATTCAAAAAATAATTTTATACTGTCGCAAATTTTAAATACGCCAGGGATTGCCTTTTCTATAGTAAATTATTCAAAAAATAATCTTATACTGTCGCAAATTTTAATTACGCCAGGGATTGCCTTTTCTATAGTAAATTATTCAAAAAATAATTTTTTACTGTCGCAAATTTTAATTACGCCAGGGATTGCCTTTTCTATAGTAAATTATTCAAAAAATTATTTTTTCTGTCACAAATTTTAATTACGCCAGGGATTGCCTTTTCTATAGTAAATTATTCAAAAAATAATTTTATACTGTCGCAAATTTTAAATACGCCAGGGATTGCCTTTTCTATAGTAAATTTTGCAAAAAATAATTTTTTACTGTTGCAAGTTTTAAATACGCCAGGGATTGCCTTTTCTATAGTAAATTATTCAAAAAAATAATATTTTACTGTCGCAAATTTTAATTACGCCAGGGAATGCCTTTTCTATAGTAAATTATTCAAAAATTCATTTTTTACTGTCTCAAATTTTAATTACGCCAGGGATTGCCTTTTCTATAGTAAATTATTCAAAAAATAATTTTATACTGTCGCAAATTATAATTACGCCAGGGATTGCCTTTTCTATAGTAAATTATTCAAAAAATAATTTTATATTGTCGCAAATTTTAAATACGCCAGGGATTGCCTTTTCTATAGTAAATTATTCAAAAAATAATTTTATATTGTCGCAAATTTTAAATACGCCAGGGATTGCCTTTTCTATAGTAAATTTTGCAAAAAATAATTGTTTAGTGTCGCAAATTTTAATTACGCCAGGGAGTGCCTTTTCTATAGTAAATTATTCAAAAAATAATTTTTTACTGTCGCAAATTTTAATTACGCCAGGGATTGCCTTTTCTATAGTAAATTATTCAAAAATTCATTTTTTACTGTCTCAAATTTTAATTACGCCAGGGATTGCCTTTTCTATAGTAAATTATTCAAAAAATAATTTTATACTGTCGCAAATTTTAATTACGCCAGGGATTGCCTTTTCTATAATAAATTATTCAAAAAATAATTGGGATAATTGCCTTTTCTATAGTAAATTATTCAAAAATAATTTTTTACTGTCTCAAATTTTAATTACGCCAGGGATTGCCTTTTCTATAGTAAATTATTCAAAAAATAATTTTATACTGTCGCAAATTATAATTACGCCAGGGATTGCCTTTTCTATAGTAAATTAATCAAAAAATAATTTTATACTGTCGCAAATTTTAAATACGCCAGGGATTGCCTTTTCTATAGTAAATTATTCAAAAAATAATTTTTTACTGTCTCAAATTTTAATTACGCCAGGGATTGCCTTTTCTATAGTAAATTTTGCAAAAATTCATTTTTTACTGTCTCAAATTTTAATTACGCCAGGGATTGCCTTTTCTATATTAAATGTTGCAAAAAATAATTTTTTACTGTTGCAAATTTTAATTACGCCAGGGATTGCCTTTTCTATAGTAAATTATTCAAAAAATAATTTTTTACTCTCTCAAATTTTAATTACGCCAGGGATTGCCTTTTCTATAGTAAATGTTGCAAAAAATAATTTGTTACTGTTGCAAATTTTAATTACGCCAGGGATTGCCTTTTCTATAGTAAATTTTGCAAAAATTAATTTTTTTCTGTCGCAAATTTTAATTACGCCAGGGATTGCCTTTTCTATAGTAAATTATTCAAAAAATAATTTTATACTGTCGCAAATTATAATTACGCCAGGGATTGCCTTTTCTATAGTAAATTATGCAAAAAATAATTTTATACTGTCGCAAATTTTAAATACCCCAGGGATTGCCTTTTCTATAGTAAATTTTGCACAAAATAATTTTTTACGCTTGCAAATTTTAAATACGCCAGGGATTGCCTTTTGTATAGTAATTTATTCAAAAAATAATTTTTTCTGTCACAAATTTTAATTACGCCAGGGATTGCCTTTTCTATAGTAAATTATTCAAAAATAATTTTTTCTGTCACAAATTTTAATTACGCCAGGGATTGCCTTTTCTATAGTAAATTATTCAAAAACTAATTTTATACTGTCGCAAATTTTAATTACGCCAGGGATTGCCTTCTCTATAGTAAATTATTCAAAAATTCATTTTTTTACTCTCACAAATTTTAAATACGTCAGGGATTGCCTTTTCTATAGTAAATTATTAAAAAAATAATTTTTTACTGTTGCAAATTTTAAATACGCCAGGGATTGCCTTTTCTATAATAAATTATTCAAAAAATAATTGGGATAATTGCCTTTTCTATAGTAAATTATTCAAAAATAATTTTTTACTGTCTCAAATTTTAATTACGCCAGGGATTGCCTTTTCTATAGTAAATTATTCAAAAAATAATTTTATACTGTCGCAAATTATAATTACGCCAGGGATTGCCTTTTCTATAGTAAATTAATCAAAAAATAATTTTATACTGTCGCAAATTTTAATTACGCCAGGGATTGCCTTTTCTATAATAAATTATTCAAAAAATAATTTTATACTGTCGCAAATTTTAATTACGCTAGGGATTGCCTTTTCTATAGTAAATTATTCAAAAAATAATTTTTTACTGTCGCAAATTTTAATTACGCCAGGGATTGCCTTTTCTATAGTAAATTATTCAAAAAATATTTTTATACTGTCGCAAATTTTAATTACGCCAAGGATTGCCTTTTCTATAGTAAATTATTCAAAAATTCATTTTTTACTGTCTCAAATTTTAATTACGCCAGGGATTGCCTTTTCTATAGTAAATTATTCAAAAAATAATTTTATACTGTCGCAAATTTTAATTACGCCAGGGATTGCCTTTTCTATAATAAATTATTCAAAAAATAATTGGGATAATTGCCTTTTCTATAGTAAATTATTCAAAAATAATTTTTTACTGTCTCAAATTTTAATTACGCCAGGGATTGCCTTTTCTATAGTAAATTATTCAAAAAATAATTTTATACTGTCGCAAATTATAATTACGCCAGGGATTGCCTTTTCTATAGTAAATTAATCAAAAAATAATTTTATACTGTCGCAAATTTTAAATACGCCAGGGATTGCCTTTTCTATAGTAAATTATTCAAAAAATAATTTTTTACTGTCTCAAATTTTAATTACGCCAGGGATTGCCTTTTCTATAGTAAATTTTGCAAAAATTCATTTTTTACTGTCTCAAATTTTAATTACGCCAGGGATTGCCTTTTCTATATTAAATGTTGCAAAAAATAATTTTTTACTGTTACAAATTTTAATTACGCCAGGGATTGCATTTTCTATAGTAAATTATTCAAAAAATAATTTTTTACTCTCTCAAATTTTAATTACGCCAGGGATTGCCTTTTCTATAGTAAATGTTGCAAAAAATAATTTGTTACTGTTGCAAATTTTAATTACGCCAGGGATTGCCTTTTCTATAGTAAATTTTGCAAAAATTAATTTTTTTCTGTCGCAAATTTTAATTACGCCAGGGATTGCCTTTTCTATAGTAAATTATTCAAAAAATAATTTTATACTGTCGCAAATTATAATTACGCCAGGGATTGCCTTTTCTATAGTAAATTATGCAAAAAATAATTTTATACTGTCGCAAATTTTAAATACCCCAGGGATTGCCTTTTCTATAGTAAATTTTGCAAAAAATAATTTTTTACGCTTGCAAATTTTAAATACGCCAGGGATTGCCTTTTGTATAGTAATTTATTCAAAAAATAATTTTTTCTGTCACAAATTTTAATTACGCCAGGGATTGCCTTTTCTATAGTAAATTATTCAAAAAATAATTTTTTCTGTCACAAATTTTAATTACGCCAGGGATTGCCTTTTCTATAGTAAATTATTCAAAAAATAATTTTATACTGTCGCAAATTTTAATTACGCCAGGGATTGCCTTCTCTATAGTAAATTATTCAAAAATTCATTTTTTACTGTCACAAATTTTAAATACGTCAGGGATTGCCTTTTCTATAGTAAATTATTAAAAAAATAATTTTTTACTGTTGCAAATTTTAAATACGCCAGGGATTGCCTTTTCTATAGTAAATTATTCAAAAAATAATTTTTTACTGTCGCAAATTTTAAATACGCCAGGGATTGCCTTTTGTATAGTAAGTTATTCAAAAAATAATTTTTTACTGTCTCAAATTTTAATTAAGCCAGGGATTGCCTTTTCTATAGTAAATTATTCAAAAAATAATTTTATATTGTCTCAAATTTTAATTACGCCAGGGATTGCCTTTTCTATAGTAAATTATTCAAAAAATAATTATACACTCTCGCAAATTTTAAATACGCCAGGGATTGCCTTTTCTATAGTAAATTTTGCAAAAAATAATTTTATACTGTCGCAAATTTTAATTACGCCAGGGATTGCCTTTTCTATAGTAAATTATTCAAAAAATAATTTTATACTGTCGCAAATTTTAATTACGCCAGGGATTGCCTTTTCTATAGTAAATTATTCAAAAAATAATTTTTTACTGTCGCAAATTTTAATTACGCCAGGGATTGCCTTTTCTATAGTAAATTATTCAAAAAATAATTTTTTCTGTCACAAATTTTAATTACGCCAGGGATTGCCTTTTCTATAGTAAATTATTCAAAAAATAATTTTATACTGTCGCAAATTTTAAATACGCCAGGGATTGCCTTTTCTATAGTAAATTTTGCAAAAAATAATTTTTTACTGTTGCAAATTTTAAATACGCCAGGGATTGCCTTTTCTATAGTAAATTATTCAAAAAAATAATTTTTTACTGTCGCAAATTTTAATTTCCAAAGGGATTGCCTTTTCTATTGTAAATTATTCAAAAATTCATTTTTTACTGTCTCAAATTTTAATTACGCCAGGGATTGCCTTTTCTATAGTAAATTATTCAAAAAATAATTTTATACTGTCGCAAATTTTAATTACGCCAGGGATTGCCTTTTCTATAGTAAATTATTCAAAAAATAATTTTTTACTGTCGCAAATTTTAATTACGCCAGGGATTGCCTTTTCTATAGTAAATTATTCAAAAAATAATTTTTTCTGTCACAAATTTTAATTACGCCAGGGATTGCCTTTTCTATAGTAAATTATTCAAAAAATAATTTTATACTGTCGCAAATTTTAATTACGCCAGGGATTGCCTTCTCTATAGTAAATTATTCAAAAATTCATTTTTTACTGTCACAAATTTTAAATACGCCAGGGATTGCCTTTTCTATAGTAAATTATTCAAAAAATAATTTTATACTGTCGCAAATTTTAATTACGCCAGGGATTGCCTTCTCTATAGTAAATTATTCAAAAATTCATTTTTTACTGTCACAAATTTTAAATACGCCAGGGATTGCCTTTTCTATAGAAAATTATTAAAAAAATAATTTTTTACTGTTGCAAATTTTAAATACGCCAGGGATTGCCTTTTCTATAGTAAATTATTCAAAAAATAATTTTTTACTGTCGCAAATTTTAAATACGCCAGGGATTGCCTTTTGTATAGTAAGTTATTCAAAAAATAATTTTTTACTGTCTCAAATTTTAATTAAGCCAGGGATTGCCTTTTCTATAGTAAATTATTCAAAAAATAATTTTATACTGTTTCAAATTTTAATTACGCCAGGGATTGCCTTTTCTATAGTAAATTATTCAAAAAATAATTTTTTACTGTCTCAAATTTTAATTACGCCAGGGATTGCCTTTTCTATAGTAAATTATTCAAAAAATAATTTTATACTGTCTCAAATTATAATTACTCCAGGGATTGCCTTTTCTATAGTAAATTATACAAAAAATAATTGTTTAGTGTCGCAAATTATAATTACGCCAGGGATTGCCTTTTCTATAGTAAATTTTGCAAAAAATAATTTTTTCTGTCACAAATTTTAATTACGCCAGGGATTGCCTTTTCTATAGTAAATTATTCAAAAAATAATTGTTAACTGTCTCAAATTTTAATTACGCCAGGGATTGCCTTTTCTATAGTAAATTATTCAAAAAATACTTTTTTACTGTCGCAAATTTTAATTACGCCAGGGATAGCCTTTTCTATAGTAAATTATTCAAAAAATAATTTTATACTGTCGCAAATTTTAATTACGCCAGGGATTGCCTTTTCTATAGTAAATTATTCAAAAAATAATTTTATACTGTCGCAAATTTTAAATACGCCAGGGATTGCCTTTTCTATAGTAAATTTTGCAAAAAATAATTTTATACTGTCGCAAATTTTAATTACGCCAGGGATTGCCTTTTCTATAGTAAATTATTCAAAAAATAATTTTATACTGTCGCAAATTTTAATTACGTCAGGGATTGCCTTTTCTATAGTAAATTATTCAAAAAATAATTTTTTACTGTCGCAAATTTTAATTACGCCAGGGATTGCCTTTTCTATAGTAAATTATTCAAAAAATAATTTTTTCTGTCACAAATTTTAATTACGCCAGGGATTGCCTTTTCTATAGTATATTATTCAAAAAATAATTTTATACTGTCGCAAATTTTAAATACGCCAGGGATTGCCTTTTCTATAGTAAATTTTGCAAAAAATAATTTTTTACTGTTGCAAATTTTAAATAAGCCAGGGATTGCCTTTTCTATAGTAAATTATTCAAAAAATAATTTTATACTGTCGCAAATTTTAATTACGCCAGGGATTGCCTTTTCTATAGTAAATTATTCAAAAAATAATTTTATCCTGTCGCAAATTTTAAATACGCCAGGGATTGCCTTTTCTATAGTAAATTTTGCAAAAAATAATTTTATACTGTCGCAAATTTTAATTACGCCAGGGATTGCCTTTTCTACAGTAAATTATTCAAAAAATAATTTTATACTGTCGCAAATTTTAATTACGTCAGGGATTGCCTTTTCTATAGTAAATTATTCAAAAACTAATTTTTTACTGTCGCAAATTTTAATTACGCCAGGGATTGCCTTTTCTATAGTATATTATTCAAAAAATAATTTTATACTGTCGCAAATTTTAAATACGCCAGGGATTGCCTTTTCTATAGTAAATTATCCAAAAAATAATTTTATACTGTCGCAAATTTTAAATACCCCAGGGATTGCCTTTTCTATAGTAAATTTCGCAAAAAATAATTTTTTACTCTTGCAAATTTTAAATACGCCAGGGATTGCCTTTTGTATAGTAATTTATTCAAAAAATAATTTTTTCTGTCACAAATTTTAATTACGCCAGGGATTGCCTTTTCTATAGTAAATTATTCAAAAAATAATTTTTTCTGTCACAAATTTTAATTACGCCAGGGATTGCCTTTTCTATAGTAAATTATTCAAAAAATAATTTTATACTGTCGCAAATTTTAATTACGCCAGGGATTGCCTTCTCTATAGTAAATTATTCAAAAATTCATTTTTTACTGTCACAAATTTTAAATACGCCAGGGATTGCCTTTTCTATAGTAAATTATTCAAAAAATAATTTTATACTGTCGCAAATTTTAATTACGCCAGGGATTGCCTTCTCTATAGTAAATTATTCAAAAATTCATTTTTTACTGTCACAAATTTTAAATACGCCAGGGATTGCCTTTTCTATAGTAAATTATTAAAAAAATAATTTTTTACTGTTGCAAATTTTAAATACGCCAGGGATTGCCTTTTCTATAGTAAATTATTCAAAAAAATAATTTTTTACTGTCGCAAATTTTAATTACGGCAGGGATTGCCTTTTCTATAGTAAATTATTCAAAAATTCATTTTTTACTGTTTCAAATTTTAATTACGCCAGGGATTGCCTTTTCTATAGTAAATTATTCAAAAAATAATTTTATACTGTCGCAAATTATAATTACGCCAGGGATTGCCTTTTCTATAGTAAATTAATCAAAAAATAATTTTATACTGTCGCAAATTTTAAATACGCCAGGGATTGCCTTTTCTATAGTAAATTATTCAAAAAATAATTTTTTACTGTCTCAAATTTTAATTGCGCCAGGGATTGCCTTTTCTATAGTAAATTTTGCAAAAATTCATTTTTTACTGTCTCAAATTTTAATTACGCCAGGGATTGCCTTTTCTATAGTAAATGTTGCAAAAAATAATTTTTTACTGTTGCAAATTTTAATTACGCCAGGGATTGCCTTTTCTATAGTAAATTATTCAAAAAATAATTTTTTACTCTCTCAAATTTTAATTACGCCAGGGATTGCCTTTTCTATAGTAAATTATTCAAAAAATAATTTTATACTGTCTCAAATTTTAAATACGCCAGGGATTGCCTTTTCTATAGTAAATTATTCAAAAAATAATTTTTTACAAGTCGCAAATTTTAATTACGCCAGGGATTGCCTTTTCTATAGTAAATTATTCAAAAATTCATTTTTTACTGTCTCAAATTTTAATTACGCCAGGGATTGCCTTTTCTATAGTAAATGTTGCAAAAAATAATTTATTACTGTTGCAAATTTTAATTACGCCAGGGATTGCCTTTTCTATAGTAAATTATTCAAAAAATAATTTTTTACTGTCTCAAATTTTAATTTCGCCAGGGATTGCCTTTTCTATAGTAAATTATTCAAAAAATAATTTTTTACTGTCTCAAATTTTAATTACACCAGGGATTGCCTTTTCTATAGTAAATTTTGCAAAAATTAATTTTTTTCTGTCGCAAATTTTAATTACGCCAGGGATTGCCTTTTCTATAGTAAATTATTCAAAAAATAATTTTAGACTGTCGCAAATTATAATTACGCCAGGGATTGCCTTTTCTATAGTAAATTATGCAAAAAATAATTTTATACTGTCGCAAATTTTAAATACCCCAGGGATTGCCTTTTCTATAGTAAATTTTGCAAAAAATAATTTTTTACGCTTGCAAATTTTAAATACGCCAGGGATTGCCTTTTGTATAGTAATTTATTCAAAAAATAATTTTTTTGTCACAAATTTTAATTACGCCAGGGATTGCCTTTTCTATAGTAAATTATTCAAAAAATAATTTTTTCTGTCACAAATTTTAATTACGCCAGGGATTGCCTTTTCTATAGTAAATTATTCAAAAAATAATTTTATACTGTCGCAAATTTTAATTACGCCAGGGATTGCCTTCTCTATAGTAAATTATTCAAAAATTCATTTTTTACTGTCACAAATTTTAAATACGCCAGGGATTGCCTTTTCTATAGTAAATTATTAAAAAAATAATTTTTTACTGTTGCAAATTTTAAATACGCCAGGGATTGCCTTTTCTATAGTAAATTATTCAAAAAATAATTTTTTACTGTCGCAAATTTTAAATACGCCAGGGATTGCCTTTTGTATAGTAAGTTATTCAAAAAATAATTTTTTACTGTCTCAAATTTTAATTAAGCCAGGGATTGCCTTTTCTATAGTAAATTATTCAAAAAATAATTTTATATTGTCTCAAATTTTAATTACGCCAGGGATTGCCTTTTCTATAGTAAATTTTGCAAAAAATAATTGTTTAGTGTCGCAAGTTTTAATTACGCCAGGGATTGCCTTTTCTATAGTAAATTATTCAAAAAATAATTTTTTACTGTCGCAAATTTTAATTACGCCAGGGATTGCCTTTTCTATAGTAAATTATTCAAAAATTCATTTTTTACTGTCTCAAATTTTAATTACGCCAGGGATTGCCTTTTCTATAGTAAATTATTCAAAAAATAATTTTATACTGTCGCAAATTTTAATTACGCCAGGGATTGCCTTTTCTATAATAAATTATTCAAAAAATAATTTTATACTGTCGCAAATTTTAATTACGCCAGGGATTGCCTTTTCTATAGTAAATTATTCAAAAAATAATTTTTTACTGTCGCAAATTTTAATTACGCCAGGGATTGCCTTTTCTATAGTAAATTATTCAAAAAATAATTTTATACTGTCGCAAATTTTAATTACGCCAGGGATTGCCTTTTCTATAGTAAATTATTCAAAAAATAATTTTACACTGTCGCAAATTTTAAATACGCCAGGTATTGCCTTTTCTATAGTAAATTTTGCAAAAAATAATTTTATACTGTCGCAAATTTTAATTACGCCAGGGATTGCCTTTTCTATAGTAAATTATTCAAAAAATAATTTTATACTGTCGCAAATTTTAATTACGCCAGGGATTGCCTTTTCTATAGTAAATTATTCAAGAAATAATTTTTTACTGTCGCAAATTTTAATTACGCCAGGGATTGCCTTTTCTATAGTAAATTATTCAAAAAATAATTTTTTCTGTCACAAATTTTAATTACGCCAGGGATTGCCTTTTCTATAGTAAATTATTCAAAAAATAATTTTATACTGTCGCAAATTTTAAATACGCCAGGGATTGCCTTTTCTATAGTAAATTTTGCAAAAAATAATTTTTTACTGTTGCAAATTTTAAATACGCCAGGGATTGCCTTTTCTATAGTAAATTATTCAAAAAAATAATTTTTTACTGTCGCAAATTTTAATTTCCCCAGGGATTGCCTTTTCTATAGTAAATTATTCAAAAATTCATTTTTTACTGTCTCAAATTTTAATTACGCCAGGGATTGCCTTTTCTATAGTAAATTATTCAAAAAATAATTTTATACTGTCGCAAATTTTAATTACGCCAGGGATTGCCTTTTCTATAGTAAATTATTCAAAAAATAATTTTTTACTGTCGCAAATTTTAATTACGCCAGGGATTGCCTTTTCTATAGTAAATTATTCAAAAAATAATTTTTTCTGTCACAAATTTTAATTACGCCAGGGATTGCCTTTTCTATAGTAAATTATGCAAAAAATAATTTTATACTGTCGCAAATTTTAAATACCCCAGGGATTGCCTTTTCTATAGTAAATTTTGCAAAAAATAATGTTTTACTCTTGCAAATTTTAAATACGCCAGGGATTGCCTTTTGTATAGTAATTTATTCAAAAAATAATTTTATACTGTCGCAAATTATAATTACGCCAGGGATTGCCTTTTCTATAGTAAATTATACAAAAAATAATTGTTTAGTGTCGCAAATTATAATTACGCCAGGGATTGCCTTTTCTATAGTAAATTTTGCAAAAAATAATTTTTTCTGTCACAAATTTTAATTACGCCAGGGATTGCCTTTTCTATAGTAAATTATTCAAAAAATAATTGTTTACTGTCTCAAATTTTAATTCCGCCAGGGATTTCCTTTTCTATAGTAAATTATTCAAAAAATAATTTTATACTGTCGCAAATTTTAATTACGCCAGGGATTGCCTTATCTATAGTAAATTATTCAAAAAATTATTTTTTACTGTCTCAAATTTTAATTACGCCAGGGATTGCCTTTTCTATAGTAAATTATTCAAAAAATAATTTTATACTGTCTCAAATTTTAATTACGCCAGGGATTGCCTTTTCTATAGTAAATTATTCAAAAAATAATTGTTTAGTGTCGCAAATTTTAATTACGCCAGGGATTGCCTTTTCTATAGTAAATTTTGCAAAAAATAATTTTTTACTGTCTCAAATTTTAATTACGCCAGGGATTGCCTTTTGTATAGTAAATTATTCAAAAAATAATTTTTTACTGTCTCAAATTTTAATTAAGCCAGGGATTGCCTTTTCTATAGTAAATTATTCAAAAAATAATTTTATACTGTCTCAAATTTTAATTACGCCAGGGATTGCCTTTTCTATAGTAAATTATTCAAAAAATAATTTTTTACTGTCTCAAATTTTAATTACGCCAGGGATTGCCTTTTCTATAGTAAATTATTCAAAAAATAATTTTATACTGTCTCAAATTTTAATTACGCCAGGGATTGCCTTTTCTATAGTAAATTTTGCAAAAAATAATTTTTTACTGTCTCAAATTTTAATTACGCCAGGGATTGCCTTTTCTATAGTAAATTTTGCAAAAAATAATTTTTTACTGTCTCAAATTTTAATTACGCCAGGGATTGCCTTTTCTATAGTAAATTATTCAAAAAATAATTTTATACTGTCGCAAATTTTAATTACGCCAGGGATTGCCTTTTCTATAGTAAATTATTCAAAAAATAATTTTTTACTGTCTCAAATTTTAATTACGCCAGGGATTGCCTTTTCTATAGTAAATTATTCAAAAAATAATTTTATACTGTCTCAAATTTTAATTACGCCAGGGATTGCCTTTTCTATAGTAAATTATTCAAAAATTCATTTTTTACTCTCGCAAATTTTAAATACGCCAGGGATTGCCTTTTATATAGTAAATTTTGCAAAAAATAATTTTTGACTGTTGCAAATTTTAATTACGCCAGGGATTGCCTTTTCTATAGTAAATTTTGCAAAAAATAATTGTTTAGTGTCGCAAATTTTAATTACGCCAAGGATTGGCTTTTCTATAGTAAATTATTCAAAAAATAATTTTTTACTGTCTCAAATTTTAATTACGCCAGGGATTGCCTTTTCTATAGTAAATTATTCAAAAAATAATTTTATACTGTCTCAAATTTTAATTACGCCAGGGATTGCCTTTTCTATAGTAAATTATTCAAAAAATAATTGTTTAGTGTCGCAAATTTTAATTACGCCAGGGATTGCGTTTTCTATAGTAAATTATTCAAAAATTCATTTTTTACTGTCTCAAATTTTAAATACGCCAGGGATTGCCTTTTCTATAGTAAATTATTCAAAAAATTATTTTTTCTGTCACAAATTTTAATTACGCCAGGGATTGCCTTTTCTATAGTAAATTATTCAAAAAATAATTTTTTCTGTGACCAATTTTAATTACGCCAGGGATTGCCTTTTCTATAGTAAATTATTCAAAAATTAATTTTTTTCTGTCGCAAATTTTAATTACGCCAGGGATTGCCTTTTCTATAGTAAATTATTCAAAAAATAATTTTTTACTGTCGCAAATTTTAATTACGCCAGGGATTGCCTTTTCTATAGTAAATTATTCAAAAAATAATTTTATACTGTCTCAAATTTTAATTACGCCAGGGATTGCCTTTTCTATAGTAAATTATTCAAAAAATAATTTTTTACTCTCTCAAATTTTAATTACGCCAGGGATTGCCTTTTCTATAGTAAATTATTCAAAAAATAATTTTATACTGTCTCAAATTTTAATTACGCCAGGGATTGCCTTTTCTATAGTAAATTTTGCAAAAAATAATTTTTTACTGTCTCAAATTTTAATTACGCCAGGGATTGCCTTTTCTATAGTAAATTTTGCAAAAAATAATTTTTTACTGTCTCAAATTTTAATTACGCCAGGGATTGCCTTTTCTATAGTAAATTATTCAAAAAATAATTTTATACTGTCGCAAATTTTAATTACGCCAGGGATTGCCTTTTCTATAGTAAATTATTCAAAAAATAATTTTTTACTGTCTCAAATTTTAATTACGCCAGGGATTGCCTTTTCTATAGTAAATTATTCAAAAAATAATTTTATACTGTCTCAAATTTTAATTACGCCAGGGATTGCCTTTTCTATAGTAAATTATTCAAAAATTCATTTTTTACTGTCGCAAATTTTAAATACGCCAGGGATTGCCTTTTCTATAGTAAATTTTGCAAAAAATAATTTTTTACTGTTGCAAATTTTAATTACGCCAGGAATTGCCTTTTCTATAGTAAATTTTGCAAAAAATAATTGTTTAGTGTCGCAAATTTTAATTACGCCAAGGATTGCCTTTTCTATAGTAAATTATTCAAAAAATAATTTTTTACTGTCTCAAATTTTAATTACGCCAGGGATTGCCTTTTCTATAGTAAATTATTCAAAAAATAATTTTATACTGTCTCAAATTTTAATTACGCCAGGGATTGCCTTTTCTATAGTAAATTATTCAAAAAATAATTGTTTAGTGTCGCAAATTTTAATTACGCCAGGGATTGCCTTTTCTATAGTAAATTTTGCAAAAAATAATTTTTTACTGTCTCAAATTTTAATTACGCCAGGGATTGCCTTTTCTATAGTAAATTATTCAAAAAATAATTTTTTACTGTCGCAAATTTTAATTACGCCAGGGATTGCCTTTTCTATAGTAAATTATTCAAAGATTCATTTTTTACTGTCTCAAATTTTAAATACGCCAGGGATTGCCTTTTCTATAGTAAATTATTCAAAAAATAATTTTTTCTGTCACAAATTTTAATTACGCCAGGGATTGCCTTTTCTATAGTAAATTATTCAAAAAATTATTTTTTCTGTCACCAATTTTAATTACGCCAGGGATTGCCTTTCTATAGTAAATTATTCAAAAAAATAATTTTTTAGTGTCGCAAATTTTAATTACGCCAGGGATTGCCTTTTCTATAGTAAATTATTCAAAAAATAATTTTTTACTGTCTCAAATTTTAATTACGCCAGGGATTGCCTTTTCTATAGTAAATTATTCAAAAAATAATTTTATACTGTCGCAAATTATAATTACGCCAGGGATTGCCTTTTCTATAGTAAATTATGCAAAAAATAATTTTATACTGTCGCAAATTTTAAATACCCCAGGGATTGCATTTTCTATAGTAAATTTTGCAAAAAATAATTTTTTACTCTTGCAAATTTTAAATACGCCAGGGATTGCCTTTTGTATAGTAAATTATTCAAAAAATAATTTTTTCTGTCACAAATTTTAATTACGCCAGGGATTGCCTTTTCTATAGTAAATTATTCAAAAAATATTTTTTTCTGTCACAAATTTTAATTACGCCAGGGATTGCCTTTTCTATAGTAAATTATTCAAAAAATAATCTTATACTGTCGCAAATTTTAATTACGCCAGGGATTGCCTTCTCTATAGTAAATTATTCAAAAATTCATTTTTTACTGTCACAAATTTTAAATACGCCAGGGATTGCCTTTTCTATAGTAAATTATTAAAAAAATAATTTTTTACTGTTGCAAATTTTAAATACGCCAGGGATTGCCTTTTCTATAGTAAATTATTCAAAAAATAATTTTTTACTGTCGCAAATTTTAAATACGCCAGGGATTGCCTTTTGTATAGTAAATTATTCAAAAAATAATTTTTTACTCTCTCAAATTTTAATTAAGCCAGGGATTGCCTTTTCTATAGTAAATTATTCAAAAAATAATTTTATACTGTCTCAAATTTTAATTACGCCAGGGATTGCCTTTTCTATAGTAAATTATTCAAAAAATAATTTTTTACTGTCTCAAATTTTAATTACGCCAGGGATTGCCTTTTCTATAGTAAATTATTCAAAAAATAATTTTATACTGTCGCAAATTATAATTACGCCAGGGATTGCCTTTTCTATAGTAAATTATTCAAAAAATAATTGTTTAGTGTCGCAAATTATAATTACGCCAGGGATTGCCTTTTCTATAGTAAATTTTGCAAAAAATAATTTTTTCTGTCACAAATTTTAATTACGCCAGGGATTGCCTTTTCTATAGTAAATTATTCAAAAAATAATTGTTTACTGTCTCAAATTTTAATTACGCCAGGGATTGCCTTTGCTATAGTAAATTATTCAAAAAATAATTTTATACTGTCGCAAATTTTAATTACGCCAGGGATTGCCTTTTCTATAGTAAATTATTCAAAAAATAATTTTTTACTGTCTCAAATTTTAATTACGCCAGGGATTGCCTTTTCTATAGTAAATTATTCAAAAAATAATTTTATACTGTCTCAAATTTTAATTACGCCAGGGATTGCCTTTTCTATAGTAAATTATTCAAAAAATAATTGTTTAGTGTCGCAAATTTTAATTACGCCAGGGATTGCCTTTTCTATAGTAAATTTTGCAAAAAATAATTTTTTACTGTCTCAAATTTTAATTACGCCAGGGATTGCCTTTTGTATAGTAAATTATTCAAAAAATAATTTTTTACTGTCTCAAATTTTAATTAAGCCAGGGATTGCCTTTTCTATAGTAAATTATTCAAAAAATAATTTTATACTGTCTCAAATTTTAATTACGCCAGGGATTGCCTTTTCTATAGTAAATTATTCAAAAAATAATTGTTTAGTGTCGCAAATTTTAATTACGCCAGGGATTGCCTTTTCTATAGTAAATTATTCAAAAATTCATTTTTTACTGTCTCAAATTTTAAATACGCCAGGGATTGCCTTTTCTATAGTAAATTATTCAAAAAATAATTTTTTCTGTCACAAATTTTAATTACGACAGGGATTGCCTTTTCTATAGTAAATTATACAAAAAATAATTTTTTCTGTCACCAATTTTAATTACGCCAGGGATTGCCTTTTCTATAGTAAATTATTCAAAAATTAATTTTTTTCTGTCGCAAATTTTAATTACGCCAGGGATTGCCTTTTCTATAGTAAATTATTCAAAAAATAATTTTTTACTGTCGCAAATTTTAATTACGCCAGGGATTGCCTTTTCTATAGTAAATGATTCAAAAAATAATTTTATACTGTCTCAAATTTTAATTACGCCAGGGATTGCCTTTTCTATAGTAAATTATTCAAAAAATAATTTTTTACTGTCTCAAATTTTAATTACGCCAGGGATTGCCTTTTCTATAGTAAATTATTCAAAAAATAATTTTATACTGTCTCAAATTTTAATTACGCCAGGGATTGCCTTTTCTATAGTAAATTTTGCAAAAAATAATTTTTTACTGTCTCAAATTTTAATTACGCCAGGGATTGCCTTTTCTATAGTAAATTTTGCAAAAAATAATTTTTTCTGTCACCAATTTTAATTACGCCAGGGATTGCCTTTTCTATAGTAAATTTTGCAAAAAATAATTTTTTACTCTTGCTAATTTTAAATACGCCAGGGATTGCCTTTTGTATAGTAAATTATTCAAAAAATAATTTTTTCTGTCACAAATTTTAATTACGCCAGGGATTGCCTTTTCTATAGTAAATTATTCAAAAAATAATTTTTTCTGTCACAAATTTTAATTACGCCAGGGATTGCCTTTTCTATAGTAAATTATTAAAAAAATAATTTTTTACTGTTGCAAATTTTAAATACGCCAGGGATTGCCTTTTCTATAGTAAATTATTCAAAAAATAATTTTTTACTGTCGCAAATTTTAAATACGCCAGGGAATGCCTTTTGTATAGTAAATTATTCAAAAAATAATTTTTTACTGTCTCAAATTTTAATTAAGCCAGGGATTGCCTTTTCTATAGTAAATTATTCAAAAAATAATTTTATACTGTCTCAAATTTTAATTACGCCAGGGATTGCCTTTTCTATAGTAAATTATTCAAAAAATAATTTTTTACTGTCTCAAATTTTAATTACGCCAGGGATTGCCTTTTCTATAGTAAATTATTCAAAAAATAATTTTATACTGTCTCAAATTTTAATTACGCCAGGGATTGCCTTTTCTATAGTAAATTTTGCAAAAAATAATTTTTTACTGTCTCAAATTTTAATTACGCCAGGGATTGCCTTTTCTATAATAAATTTTGCAAAAAATAATTTTTTACTGTCTCAAATTTTAATTACGCCAGGGATTGCTTTTTCTATAGTAAATTATTCAAAAAATAATTTTATACTGTCGCAAATTTTAATTACGCCAGGGATTGCCTTTTCTATAGTAAATTATTCAAAAAATAATTTTTTACTGTCTCAAATTTTAATTACGCCAGGGATTTCCTTTTCTATAGTAAATTATTCAAAAAATTATTTTATACTGTCTCAAATTTTAATTACGCCAGGGATTGCCTTTTCTATAGTAAATTATTCAAAAATTCATTTTTTACTGTCGCAAATTTTAAATACGCCAGGGATTGCCTTTTCTATAGTAAATTTTGCAAAAAATAATTTTTTACTGTTACAAATTTTAATTACGCCAGGAATTGCCTTTTCTATAGTAAATTTTGCAAAAAATAACTGTTTAGTGTCGCAAATTTTAATTACGCCAAGGATTGCCTTTTCTATAGTAAATTATTCAAAAAATAATTTTTTACTGTCTCAAATTTTAATTACGCCAGGGATTGCCTTTTCTATAGTAAATTATTCAAAAAATAATTTTATACTGTCTCAAATTTTAATTACGCCAGGGATTGCCTTTTCTATAGTAAATTATTCAAAAAATAATTGTTTAGTGTTGCAAATTTTAATTACGCCAGGGATTGCCTTTTCTATAGTAAATTTTGCAAAAAATAATTTTTTACTGTCTCAAATTTTAATTACGCCAGGGATTGCCTTTTCTATAGTAAATTATTCAAAAAATAATTTTTTACTGTCGCAAATTTTAATTACGCCAGGGATTGCCTTTTCTATAGTAAATTATTCAAAAATTCATTTTTTACTGTCTCAAATTTTAAATACGCCAGGGATTGCCTTTTCTATAGTAAATTATTCAAAAAATAATTTTTTCTGTCACAAATTTTAATTACGCCAGGGATTGCCTTTTCTATAGTAAATTATTCAAAAAATAATTTTTTCTGTCACCAATTTTAATTACGCCAGGGATTGCCTTTCTATAGTAAATTATTCAAAAATTAATTTTTTTCTGTCGCAAATTTTAATTACGCCAGGGATTGCCTTTTCTATAGTAAATTATTCAAAAAATAATTTTTTACTGTCGCAAATTTTAATTACGCCAGGGATTGCCTTTTCTATAGTAAATTATTCAAAAATTAATTTTTTAGTGTCGCAAATTTTAATTACGCCAGGGATTTCCTTTTCTATAGTAAATTATTCAAAAAATAATTTTTTACTGTCTCAAATTTTAATTACGCCAGGGATTGCCTTTTCTATAGTAAATTATTCAAAAAATAATTTTTATACTGTCGCAAATTATAATTACGCCAGGGATTGCCTTTTCTATAGTAAATTATGCAAAAAATAATTTTATACTGTCGCAAATTTTAAATACCCCAGGGATTGCCTTTTCTATAGTAAATTTTGCAAAAAATAATTTTTTACTCTTGCAAATTTTAAATACGCCAGGGATTGCCTTTTGTATAGTAAATTATTCAAAAAATAATTTTTTCTGTCACAAATTTTAATTACGCCAGGGATTGCCTTTTCTATAGTAAATTATTCAAAAAATAATTTTTTCTGTCACACATTTTAATTACGCCAGGGATTGCCTTTTCTATAGTAAATTATTCAAAAAATAATTTTATACTGTCGCAAATTTTAATTACGCCAGGGATTGCCTTCTCTATAGTAAATTATTCAAAAATTAATTTTTTACTGTCACAAATTTTAAATACGCCAGGGATTGCCTTTTCTATAGTAAATTATTAAAAAAATAATTTTTTACTGTTGCAAATTTTAAATACGCCAGGGATTGCCTTTTCTATAGTAAATTATTCAAAAAATAATTTTTTACTGTCGCAAATTTTAAATACGCCAGGGAATGCCTTTTGTATAGTAAATTATTCAAAAAATAATTTTTTACTGTCTCAAATTTTAATTAAGCCAGGGACTGCCTTTTCTATAGTAAATTATTCAAAAAATAATTTTATACTGTCTCAAATTTTAATTACGCCAGGGATTGCCTTTTCTATAGTAAATTATTCAAAAAATAATTTTTTACTGTCTCAAATTTTAATTACGCCAGGGATTGCCTTTTCTATAGTAAATTATTCAAAAATAATTTTATACTGTCGCAAATTATAATTACGCCAGGGATTGCCTTTTCTATAGTAAATTATTCAAAAAATAATTGTTTAGTGTCGCAAATTATAATTACGCCAGGGATTGCCTTTTCTATAGTAAATTTTGCAAAAAATAATTTTTTCTGTCACAAATTTTAATTACACCAGGGATTGCCTTTTCTATAGTAAATTATTCAAAAAATAATTGTTTACTGTCTCAAATTTTAATTACGTCAGGGATTGCCTTTTCTATAGTAAATTATTCAAAAAATAATTTTATACTGTCGCAAATTTTAATTACGCCAGGGATTGCCTTTTCTATAGTAAATTATTCAAAAAATAATTTTTTACTGTCTCAAATTTTAATTACGCCAGGGATTGCCTTTTCTATAGTAAATTATTCAAAAAATAATTTTATACTGTCTCAAATTTTGATTACGCCAGGGATTGCCTTTTCTATAGTAAATTATTCAAAAAATAATTGTTTAGTGTCGCAAATTTTAATTACGCCAGGGATTGCCTTTTCTATAGTAAATTTTGCAAAAAATAATTTTTTACTGTCTCAAATTTTAATTACGCCAGAGATTGCCTTTTGTATAGTAAACTATTCAAAAAATAATTTTTTACTGTCTCAAATTTTAATTAAGGCAGGGATTGCCTTTTCTATGGTAAATTATTCAAAAAATAATTTTTATACTCTCTCAAATTTTAATTACGCCAGGGATTGCCTTTTCTATAGTAAATTATTCAAAAAATAATTTTTTACTGTCTCAAATTTTAATTGCGCCAGGGATTGCCTTTTCTATAGTAAATTATTCAAAAAATAATTTTATACTGTCTCAAATTTTAATTACGCCAGGGATTGCCTTTTCTATAGTAAATTTTGCAAAAAATAATTTTTTACTGTCTCAAATTTTAATTACGCCAGGGATTGCCTTTTCTATAGTAAATTTTGCAAAAAATAATTTTTTACTGTCTCAAATTTTAATTACGCCAGGGATTGCCTTTTCTATAGTAAATTATTCAAAAAATAATTTTTATACTGTCGCAAATTTTAATTACGCCAGGGATTGCCTTTTCTATAGTAAATTATTCAAAAAATAATTTTTTACTGTCTCAAATTTTAATTACGCCAGGATTGCCTTTTCTATAGTAAATTATTCAAAAAATAATTTTATACTGTCTCAAATTTTAATTACGCCAGGGATTGCCTTTTGTATAGTAAATTATTCAAAAATTCATTTTTACTGTCGCAAATTTTAAATACGCCAGGGATTGCCTTTTCTATAGTAAATTTTGCAAAAAATAATTTTTTACTGTTGCAAATTTTAATTACGCCAGGGATTGCCTTTTCTATAGTAAATTTTGCAAAAAATAATTGTTTAGTGTCGCAAATTTTAATTACGCCAAGGATTGCCTTTTCTATAGTAAATTATTCAAAAAATAATTTTTTTACTGTCTCAAATTTTAATTACGCCAGGGATTGCCTTTTCTATAGTAAATTATTCAAAAAATAATTTTATACTGTCTCAAATTTTAATTACGCCAGGGATTGCCTTTTCTATAGTAAATTATTCAAAAAATAATTGTTTAGTGTCGCAAATTTTAATTACGCCAGGGATTACCTTTTCTATAGTAAATTTTGCAAAAAATAATTTTTTACTGTCTCAAATTTTAATTACGCCAGGGATTGCCTTTTCTATAGTAAATTATTCAAAAAATAATTTTTTACTGTCGCAAATTTTAATTACGCCAGGGATTGCCTTTTCTATAGTAAATTATTCAAAAATTCATTTTTTACTGTCTCAAATTTTAAATACGCCCAGGGATTGCCTTTTCTATAGTAAATTATTCAAAAAATAATTTTTTCTGTCACAAATTTTAATTACGCCAGGGATTGCCTTTTCTATAGTAAATTATTCAAAAAATAATTTTTTCTGTCACCAATTTAATTACGCCAGGATTGCCTTTTCTATAGTAAATTATTCAAAAATTAATTTTTTTCTGTCGCAAATTTTAATTACGCCAGGGATTGCCTTTTCTATAGTAAATTATTCAAAAAATAATTTTTTACTGTCGCAAATTTTAATTACGCCAGGGATTGCCTTTTCTATAGTAAATTATTCAAAAAATAATTTTTAGTGTCGCAAATTTTAATTACGCCAGGGATTGCCTTTTCTATAGTAAATTATTCAAAAAATAATTTTTTACTGTCTCAAATTTTAATTACGCCAGGGATTGCCTTTTCTATAGTAAATTTTGCAAAAAATAATTGTTTACTGTCGCAAATTTTAATTACGCTTTTCTATAGTAAATTATTCAAAAATTCATTTTTTACTGTCGCAAATTATAATTGCGCCAGGGATTGCCTTTTCTATAGTAAATTATTCAAAAAATAATTTTTTACTGTCTCTAATTTTAATTACGCCAGGGATTGCCTTTTCTATAGTAAATTTTGCAAAAAATAATTGTTTAGTGTCGCAAATTATAATTACCCCAGGGATTGCCTTTTCTATAGTAAATTTTGCAAAAAATAATTGTTTAGTGTCGCAAAATTATAATTGCGCCAGGGATTGCCTTTTCTATAGTAAATTATTCAAAAAATAATTTTTTACTGTCTCTAATTTTAATTACGCCAGGGATTGCCTTTTCTATAGTAAATTTTGCAAAAATAATTGTTTAGTGTCGCAAATTATAATTACCCCAGGGATTGCCTTTTCTATAGTAAATTTTGCAAAAAATAATTGTTTAGTGTCGCAAATTATAATTTACCCCAGGGATTGCCTTTTCTATAGTAAATTTTGCAAAAAATAATTGTTTAGTGTCGCAAATTATAATTACGCCAGGGATTGCCTTTTCTATAGTAAATTATTCAAAAATTCATTTTTTACTGTCGCAAATTTTAAATACGCCAGGGATTGCCTTTTCTATAGTAAATTTTGCAAAAAATAATTGTTTAGTGTCGCAAATTTTAATTACGCCAGGGATTGCCTTTTCTATAGTAAATTATTCAAAAATTCATTTTTTACTGTCGCAAATTATAATTACGCCAGGGATTGCCTTTTCTATAGTAAATTATTCAAAAATTCATTTTTTACTGTCTCAAATTTTAATTACGCCAGGGATTGCCTTTTCTATAGTACATTATTCAAAAAATAATTGTTTAGTGTCGCAAATTTTAATTACGCCAGGGATTGCCTTTTCTATAGTAAATTATTCAAAAAATAATTGTTTACTGTCTCAAATTTTAATTACGCCAGGGATTGCCTTTTCTATAGTAAATTATTCAAAAATTCATTTTTTAGTGTCGCAAATTTCAATTACGCCAGGGATTGCCTTTTCTATAGTAAATTTTGCAAAAATTAATTTTTTCTGTCACAAATTTTAATTACGCCAGGGATTGCCTTTTCTATAGTAAATTATTCAAAAAATAATTTTTTACTGTCTCAAATTTTAATTACGCCAGGGATTGCCTTTTCTATAGTAAATTATTCAAAAAATAATTGTTTAGTGTCGCAAATTTTAATTACGCCAGGGATTGCCTTTTCTATAGTAAATTATTCAAAAAATAATTGTTTACTGTCTCAAATTTTAATTACGCCAGGGATTGCCTTTTCTATAGTAAATTTTGCAAAAAATAATTGTTTAGTGTCGCAAATTTTAATTACGCCAGGGATTGCCTTTTCTATAGTAAATTATTCAAAAAATAATTTTTTACTGTCTCAAATTTTAATTACGCCAGGGATTGCCTTTTCTATAGTAAATTATTCAAAAAATAATTTTATACTGTCTCAAATTTTAATTACGCCAGGGATTGCCTTTTCTATAGTAAATTATTCAAAAATTCATTTTTGTACTGTCGCAAATTTTAAATACGCCAGGGATTGCCTTTTCTATAGTAAATTTTGCAAAAAATAATTTTTTACTGTTGCAAATTTTAATTACGCCAGGAATTGCCTTTTCTCTAGTAAATTTTGCAAAAAATAATTGTTTAGTGTCGCAAATTTTAATTACGACAAGGATTGCCTATTCTATAGTAAATTATTCAAAAAATAATTTTTTATTGTCTCAAATTTTAATTACGCCAGGGATTGCCTTTTCTATAGTAAATTATTCAAAAAATAATTTTATACTGTCTCAAATTTTAATTAGGCCAGTGATGGCCTTTTCTATAGTAAATTATTCAAAAAATAATTGTTTAGTGTCGCAAATTTTAATTACGCCAGGGATTGCCTTTTCTATAGTAAATTATTCAAAAAATATTTTTTTACTGTCTCAAATTTTAATTACGCCAGGGATTGCCTTTTCTATAGTAAATTTTGCAAAAAATAATTGTTTAGTGTCGCAAATTATAATTACGCCAGGGATTGCCTTTTCTATAGTAAATTTTGCAAAAAATAATTGTTTAGTGTCGCAAATTATAATTACGCCAGGGATTGCCTTTTCTATAGTAAATTTTGCAAAAATTAATTTTTTACTGTCGCAAATTTTAAATACGCCAGGGATTGCCTTTTCTATAGTAAATTTAGCAAAAAAATAATTGTTTAGTGTCTCAAATTTTAATTACGCCAGGGATTGCCTTTTCTATAGTAAATTATTCAAAAATTCATTTTTTACTGTCGCAAATTTTAAATACGCCAGCGATTGCCTTTTCTATAGTAAATTTTGCAAAAAATAATTGTTTAGTGTCGCAAATTTTAATTACGCCAGGATTGCCTTTTCTATAGTAAATTATTCAAAAAATAATTTTTTACTCTCTCAAATTTTAATTACGCCAGGGATTGCCTTTTCTATAGTAGTAAATTTTGCAAAAAATAATTGTTTAGTGTCGCAAATTATAATTACGCCAGGAATTGCCTTTTCTATAGTAAATTATTCAAAAAATAATTTTTTCTGTCTCAAATTTTAATTACGCCAGGGATTGCCTTTTCTATAGTAAATTATTCAAAAAATAATTGTTTAGTGTCGCAAATTTTAATTACGCCAGGGATTGCCTTTTCTATAGTAAATTTATCAAAAATTCATTTTTTAGTGTCGCAAATTTTAATTACGCCAGGGATTGCCTTTTCTATAGTAAATTTTGCAAAAATTAATTTTTTCTGTCACAAATTTTAATTACGCCAGGGATTGCCTTTTCTATAGTAAATTATTCAAAAAATAATTTTTTACTGTCTCAAATTTTAATTACGCCAGGGTTGCCTTTTCTATAGTAAATTATTCAAAAAATAATTGTTTAGTGTCGCAAATTTTAACTAAGGCAGGGATTGCCTTTTCTATAGTAAATTATTCAAAAAATAATTTTTTACTGTCTCAAATTTTAATTACGCCAGGGATCGCCTTTTCTATAGTAAATTTTGCAAAAATTAATTTTTTCTGTCACAAATTTTAATTACGCCAGGGATTGCCTTTTCTATAGTAAATTATTCAAAAAATAATTTTTTACTGTCTCAAATTTTAATTACGCCAGGGATTGCCTTTTCTATAGTAAATTATTCAGAAAATAATTGTTTAGTGTCGCAAATTTTAACTAAGGCAGGGATTGCCTTTTCTATAGTAAATTAAAATAATTTTTTACTGTCTCAAATTTTAATTACGCCAGGGATTGCCTTTTCTATAGTATATTATTCAAAAAATAATTTTTTAGTGTCGCAAATTTTAATTACGCCAGGGATTGCCTTTTCTATAGTAAATTATTCAAAAATTAATTTTTTTCTGTCGCAAATTTTAATTACGCCAGGGATTGCCTTTTCTATAGTAAATTATTCAAAAAATAATTGTTTAGTGTCGCAAATTTTAATTACGCCAGGGATTGCCTTTTCTATAGTAAATTTATTCAAAAAATAATTTTTTCTGTCTCAAATTTTAACTACGCCAGGGATTGCCTTTTCTATAGTAAATTATTCAAAAAATAATTTTTTCTGTCACAAATTTTAATTACGCCAGGGATTGCCTTTTCTATAGTAAATTATTCAAAAAATAATTTTTTACTGTTGCAAATTTTAAATACGCCAGGGATTGCCTTTTCTATAGTAAATTATTCAAAAAATAATTTTTTCTGTCTCAATTTTAATTACGCCAGGGATTGCCTTTTCTATAGTATATTATTCAAAAAATAATTTTTTAGTGTCGCAAATTTTAATTACGCCAGGGATTGCCTTTTCTATAGTAAATTATTCAAAAAATAATTGTTTATTGTCTCAAATTTTAATTAGGCCAGGGATTGCCTTTTCTATAGTAAATTATTCAAAAAATAATTTTTTCTGTCACAAATTTTAATTACGCCAGGGATTGCCTTTTCTATAGTAAATTATTCAAAAAATAATTTTTTACTGTTGCAAATTTTAAATACGCCAGGGATTGCCTTTTCTATAGTAAATTATTCAAAAAATAATTTTTTCTGTATCAAATTTTAATTACGCCAGGGATTGCCTTTTTTATAGTAAATTATTCAAAAAATAATTTTTTCTGTCTCAAATTTTAATTACGCCAGGGATTGCCTTTTCTATAGTAAATTATTCAAAAAATAATTGTTTAGTGTCGCAAATTTTAATTACGCCAGGGATTGCCTTTTCTATAGTAAATTATTCAAAAAATCATTTTTTAGTGTCGCAAATTTTAATTACGCCAGGGATTGCCTTTTCTATAGTAAATTTTGCAAAAATTAATTTTTTCTGTCACAAATTTTAATTACGCCAGGGATTGCCTTTTCTATAGTAAATTATTCAAAAAATAATTTTTTACTGTCTCAAATTTAATTACGCCAGGGATTGCTTTTTCTATAGTAAATTATTCAAAAAATAATTGTTTATTGTCGCAAATTTTAACTACGCCACGGATTGCCTTTTCTATAGTAAATTATTCAAAAAATAATTTTTTACTGTCTCAAATTTTAATTACGCCAGGGATTGACTTTTCTATAGTAAATTATTCAAAAAATAATTTTTTACTGTCTCAAATTTTAATTACGCCAGGGATTGCCTTTTCTATAGTAAATTATTCAAAAAATAATTGTTTAGTGTCGCAAATTTTAATTACGCCAGGGATTGCCTTTTCTATAGTAAATTATTCAAAAATTCATTTTTTACTGTCTCAAATTTTAATTACGCCAGGGATTGCCTTTTCTATAGTAAATTTTGCAAAAATTAATTTTTTCTGTCACAAATTTTAATTACGCCAGGGATTGCCTTTTCTATAGTAAATTATTCAAAAAATAATTTTTTACTGTCTCAAATTTTAATTACGCCAGGGATTGCCTTTTCTATAGTATATTATTCAAAAAATAATTTTTTAGTGTAGCAAATTTTAATTACGCCAGGGATTGCCTTTTCTATAGTAAATTATTCAAAAAATAAATTTTTCTGTCTCAAATTTTAATTACGCCAGGGATTGCCTTTTCTATAGTAAATTATTCAAAAAATAATTTTTTCTGTCACAAATTTTAATTACGCCAGGGATTGCCTTTTCTATAGTAAATTATTCAAAAAATAATTTTTTACTGTTGCAAATTTTAAATACGCCAGGGATTGCCTTTTCTATAGTAAATTATTCAAAAAATAATTTTTTCTGTCTCAAATTTTAATTACGCCAGGGATTGCCTTTTCTATAGTAAATTATTCAAAAAATAATTTTTTCTGTCTCAAATTTTAATTACGCCAGGGATTGCCTTTTCTATAGTAAATTATTCAAAAAATAATTGTTTAGTGTCGCAAATTTTAATTACGCCAGGGATTGCCTTTTCTATAGTAAATTATTCAAAAAATCATTTTTTAGTGTCGCAAATTTTAATTACGCCAGGGATTGCCTTTTCTATAGTAAATTTTGCAAAAATTAATTTTTTCTGTCACAAATTTTAATTACGCAGGGATTGCCTTTTCTATAGTAAATTATTCAAAAAATAATTTTTTACTGTTGCAAATTTTAAATACGCCAGGGATTGCCTTTTCTATAGTAAATTATTCAAAAAATAATTTTTTCTGTCTCAAATTTTAATTACGCCAGGATTGCCTTTTCTATAGTAAATTATTCAAAAAATAATTTTTTCTGTCTCAAATTTTAATTACGCCAGGGATTGCGTTTTCTATAGTAAATTATTCAAAAAATAATTTTTTACTGTCTCAAATTTTAATTACGCCAGGGATTGACTTTTCTATAGTAAATTATTCAAAAAATAATTTTTTACTGTCTCAAATTTTAATTACGCCAGGGATTGCCTTTTCTATAGTAAATTATTCAAAAAATAATTTTTTCTGTCACAAATTTTAATTACGCCAGGGATTGCCTTTTCTATAGTAAATTATTCAAAAAATAATTGTTTAGTGTCGCAAATTTTAATTACGCCAGGGATTGCCTTTTCTATAGTAAATTATTCAAAAATTCATTTTTTACTGTCTCAAATTTTAATTACGCCAGGGATTGCCTTTTCTATAGTATATTATTCAAAAATAATTTTTTAGTGTCGCAAATTTTAATTACGCCAGGTATTGCCTTTTCTATAGTAAATTATTCAAAAAATAATTTTTTCTGTCTCAAATTTTAATTACGCCAGGGATTGCCTTTTCTATAGTAAATTATTCAAAAAATAATTTTTTCTGTCACAAATTTTAATTACGCCAGGGATTGCCTTTTCTATAGTAAATTATTCAAAAAAATAGTTTTTTACTGTTGCAAATTTTAAATACGCCAGGGATTGCCTTTTCTATAGTAAATTATTCAAAAAATAATTTTTTCTGTCTAAAATTTTAATTACGCCAGGGATTGCCTTTTCTATAGTAAATTATTCAAAAAAATAATTTTTCTGTCTCAAATTTTAATTACGCCAGGGATTGCCTTTTCTATAGTAAATTATTCAAAAAAATAACTGTTTAGTGTCGCAAATTTTAATTACGCCAGGGATTGCCTTTTCTATAGTAAATTATTCAAAAATTCATTTTTTAGTGTCGCAAATTTTAATTCCGCCAGGGATTGCCTTTTCTATAGTAAATTTTGCAAAAATTAATTTTTTCTGTGTCAAATTTTAATTACGCCAGGGATTGCCTTTTCTATAGTAAATTATTCAAAAAATAATTTTTTCTGTCACAAATTTTAATTACGCCAGGGATTGCTTTTTCTATAGTAAATTATTCAAAAAATAATTGTTTAGTGTCGCAAATTTTAACTACGCCAGGGATTGCCTTTTCTATAGTAAATTATTCAAAAAATAATTTTTTACTGTCTCAAATTTTAATTACGCCAGGGATTGACTTTTCTATAGTAAATTATTCAAAAAATAATTTTTTACTGTCTCAAATTTTAATTACGCCAGGGATTGCCTTTTCTATAGTAAATTATTCAAAAAATAATTTTTTCTGTCACAAATTTTAATTACGCCAGGGATTGCCTTTTCTATAGTAAATTATTCAAAAAATAATTGTTTAGTGTCGCAAATTTTAATTACGCCAGGGATTGCCTTTTCTATAGTAAATTATTCAAAAATTCATTTTTTACTGTCTCAAATTTTAATTACGCCAGGGATTGCCTTTTCTATAGTATATTATTCAAAAAATAATTTTTTAGTGTCGCAAATTTTAATTACGCCAGGTATTGCCTTTTCTATAGTAAATTATTCAAAAAATAATTTTTTCTGTCTCAAATTTTAATTACGCCAGGGATTGCCTTTTCTATAGTAAATTATTCAAAAATAATTTTTTCTGTCACAAATTTTAATTACGCCAGGGATTGCCTTTTCTATAGTAAATTATTCAAAAAATAGTTTTTTACTGTTGCAAATTTTAAATACGCCAGGGATTGCCTTTTCTATAGTAAATTATTCAAAAAATAATTTTTTCTGTCTAAAATTTTAATTACGCCAGGGATTGCCTTTTCTATAGTAAATTATTCAAAAAATAATTTTTTCTGTCTCAAATTTTAATTACGCCAGGGATTGCCTTTTCTATAGTAAATTATTCAAAAAATAACTGTTTAGTGTCGCAAATTTTAATTACGCCAGGGATTGCCTTTTCTATAGTAAATTATTCAAAAATTCATTTTTTAGTGTCGCAAATTTTAATTCGCCAGGGATTGCCTTTTCTATAGTAAATTTTGCAAAAATTAATTTTTTCTGTGACAAATTTTAATTACGCCAGGGATTGCCTTTTCTATAGTAAATTACTCAAAAAATAATTTTTTACTGTCTCAAATTTTAATTACGCCAGGGATTGCCTTTTCTATAGTAAATTATTCAAAAAATAATTGTTTAGTGTCGCAAATTTTAACTACGCCAGGGATTGCCTTTTCTATAGTAAATTATTCAAAAAATAATTTTTTACTGTCTCAAATTTTAATTACGCCAGGGATTGCCTTTTCTATAGTAAATTATTCAAAAAATAATTTTTTACTGTCTCAAATTTTAATTACGCCAGGGATTGCCTTTTCTATAGTAAATTATTCAAAAAATAATTTTTTCTGTCACAAATTTTAATTACGCCAGGAATTGCCTTTTCTATAGTAAATTATTCAAAAAATAATTTTTTACTGTCTCAAATTTTAATTACGCCAGGGGATTGCCTTTTCTATAGTAAATTTTGCAAAAAATAATTGTTTAGTGTCGCAAATTATAATTACGCCAGGGATTGCCTTTTCTATAGTAAATTTTGCAAAAATTAATTTTTTTTGTCACAAATTTTAATTACGCCAGGGATTGCCTTTTCTATAGTAAATTATTCAAAAAATAATTTTTTACTGTCGCAAATTATAATTACGCCAGGGATTGCCTTTTCTATAGTAAATTTTGCAAAAATTAATTTTTTCTGTCACAAATTTTAATTACGCCAGGGGATTGCCTTTTCTATAATAAATTATTCAAAAAATAATTTTTTACTGTTGCATAATTACGCCAGGGATTGCCTTTTCTATAGTAAATTTTGCAAAAAATAATTGTTTAGTGTCTCAAATTTTAAATACGCCAGGGATTGCCTTTTCTATAGTAAATTTTGCAAAAAATAATTGTTTAGTGTCGCAAATTTTAATTACGCCAGGAATTGCCTTTTCTATAGTAAATTATTCAAAAAATAATTTTTTAGTGTCGCAAATTTTAATTACGCCAGGGATTGCCTTTTCTATAGTAAATTATTCAAAAAATAATTGTTTAGTGTCGCAAATTTTAATTACGCCAGGGATTGCCTTTTCTATAGTAAATTATTCAAAAAATAATTTTTTAGTGTCGCAAATTTTAATTACGCCAGGGATTGCCTTTTGTATAGTAAATTATTCAAAAAATAATTGTTTAGTGTCGCAAATTTTAATTACGCCAGGGATTGCCTTTTCTATAGTAAATTATTCAAAAAATAATTTTTTAGTGTCGCAAATTTTAATTACGCCAGGGATTGCCTTTTCTATAGTAAATTATTCAAAAAATAATTTTTTCTGTCACAAATTTTAATTACGCCAGGGATTGCTTTTTCTATAGTAAATTATTCAAAAAATAATTGTTTAGTGTCGCAAATTTTAACTACGCCAGGGGATTGCCTTTTCTATAGTAAATTATTCAAAAAATAATTTTTTACTGTCTCAAATTTTAATTACGCCAGGGATTGACTTTTCTATAGTAAATTATTCAAAAAATAATTTTTTACTGTCTCAAATTTTAATTACGCCAGGGATTGCCTTTTCTATAGTAAATTATTCAAAAAAATAATTTTTTTCTGTCACAAATTTTAATTACGCCAGGGATTGCCTTTTCTATAGTAAATTATTCAAAAAATAATTGTTTAGTGTCGCAAATTTTAATTACGCCAGGGATTGCCTTTTCTATAGTAAATTATTCAAAAATTCATTTTTTACTGTCTCAAATTTTAATTACGCCAGGGATTGCCTTTTCTATAGTATATTATTCAAAAAATAATTTTTTAGTGTCGCAAATTTTAATTACGCCAGGTATTGCCTTTTCTATAGTAAATTATTCAAAAAATAATTTTTTCTGTCTCAAATTTTAATTACGCCAGGGATTGCCTTTTCTATAGTAAATTATTCAAAAAATAATTTTTTCTGTCACAAATTTTAATTACGCCAGGGATTGCCTTTTCTATAGTAAATTATTCAAAAAAATAGTTTTTTACTGTTGCAAATTTTAAATACGCCAGGGATTGCCTTTTCTATAGTAAATTATTCAAAAAATAATTTTTTCTGTCTAAAATTTTAATTACGCCAGGGATTGCCTTTTCTATAGTAAATTATTCAAAAAATAATTTTTTCTGTCTCAAATTTTAATTACGCCAGGGATTGCCTTTTCTATAGTAAATTATTCAAAAAATAACTGTTTAGTGTCGCAAATTTTAATTACGCCAGGGATTGCCTTTTCTATAGTAAATTATTCAAAAATTCATTTTTTAGTGTCGCAAATTTTAATTCCGCCAGGGATTGCCTTTTCTATAGTAAATTTTGCAAAAATTAATTTTTTCTGTGACAAATTTTAATTACGCCAGGGATTGCCTTTTCTATAGTAAATTACTCAAAAATAATTTTTTACTGTCTCAAATTTTAATTACGCCAGGGATTGCCTTTTCTATAGTAAATTATTCAAAAAATAATTGTTTAGTGTCGCAAATTTTAACTACGCCAGGGATTGCCTTTTCTATAGTAAATTATTCAAAAAATAATTTTTTACTGTCTCAAATTTTAATTACGCCAGGGATTGCCTTTTCTATAGTAAATTATTCAAAAATAATTTTTTACTGTCTCAAATTTTAATTACGCCAGGGATTGCCTTTTCTATAGTAAATTATTCAAAAAATAATTTTTTCTGTCACAAATTTTAATTACGCCAGAAATTGCCTTTTCTATAGTAAATTATTCAAAAAATAATTTTTTACTGTCTCAAATTTTAATTACGCCAGGGATTGCCTTTTCTATAGTAAATTTTGCAAAAAATAATTGTTTAGTGTCGCAAATTATAATTACGCCAGGGATTGCCTTTTCTATAGTAAATTTTGCAAAAATTAATTTTTTTTGTCACAAATTTTAATTACGCCAGGGATTGCCTTTTCTATAGTAAATTATTCAAAAAATAATTTTTTACTGTCGCAAATTATAATTACGCCAGGGATTGCCTTTTCTATAGTAAATTTTGCAAAAATTAATTTTTTCTGTCACAAATTTTAATTACGCCAGGGATTGCCTTTTCTATAATAAATTATTCAAAAAATAATTTTTTACTGTTGCATAATTACGCCAGGGATTGCCTTTTCTATAGTAAATTTTGCAAAAAATAATTGTTTAGTGTCTCAAATTTTAAATACGCCAGGGATTGCCTTTTCTATAGTAAATTTTGCAAAAAATAATTGTTTAGTGTCGCAAATTTTAATTACGCCAGGAATTGCCTTTTCTATAGTAAATTATTCAAAAAATAATTTTTTAGTGTCGCAAATTTTAATTACGCCAGGGATTGCCTTTTCTATAGTAAATTATTCAAAAAATAATTGTTTAGTGTCGCAAATTTTAATTACGCCAGGGATTGCCTTTTCTATAGTAAATTATTCAAAAAATAATTTTTTTAGTGTCGCAAATTTTAATTACGCCAGGGATTTGCCTTTTGTATAGTAAATTATTCAAAAAATAGTGTCGCAAATTTTAATTACGCCAGGGATTGCCTTTTCTATAGTAAATTATTCAAAAAATAATTTTTTAGTGTCGCAAATTTTAATTACGCCAGGGATTGCCTTTTCTATAGTAAATTATTCAAAAAATAATTTTTTCTGTCACAAATTTTAATTACGCCAGGGATTGCCTTTTCTATAGTAAATTATTCAAAAAATAATTGTTTAGTGTCGCAAATTTTAATTACGCCAGGGAATGCCTTTTCTATAGTAAATTATTCAAAAAATTATTGTTTAGTGTCGCAAATTTTAATTACGCCAGGGATTGCCTTTTCTATAGCAAATTATTCAAAAAATAATTGTTTAGTGTCGCAAATTTTAATTACGCCAGGGATTGCCTTTTCTATAGTAAATTATTCAAAAAATAATTGTTTAGTGTCGCAAATTTTAATTACGCCAGGGATTGCCTTTTCTATAGTAAATTATTCAAAAATTCATTTTTTACTGTCTCAAATTTTAATTACGCCAGGGATTGCCTTTCTATAGTAAATTATTCAAAAAATAATTTTTTAGTGTCGCAAATTTTAGTTACGCCAGGGATTGCCTTTTCTATAGTAAATTATTCAAAAAATAATTTTTTCTGTCTCAAATTTTAATTACGCCAGGGATTGCCTTTTCTATAGTAAATTATTCAAAAAATAATTTTTTCTGTCACAAATTTTAATTACGCCAGGGATTGCCTTTTCTATAGTAAATTATTCAAAAAATAATTATTTACTGTTGCAAATTTTAAATACGCCAGGGATTGCCTTTTCTATAGTAAATTATTCAAAAAATAATTTTTTCTGTCCCAAATTTTAATTACGCCAGGGATTAACTTTTCTATAGTAAATTATTCAAAAAATAATTTTTTCTGTCTCAAATTTTAAATACGCCAGTATTTTCTATAGTAAATTATTCAAAAAATAATTTTTTACTGTCTCAAATTTTAATTACGCCAGGGATTGCCTTTTCTATAGTAAATTATTCAAAAAATAATTTTTTACTGTTGCATAATTACGCCAGGGATTGCCTTTTCTATAGTAAATTTTGCAAAATATAATTGTTTAGTGTCTCAAATTTTAAATACGCCAGGGATTGCCTTTTCTATAGTAAATTTTGCAAAAAATATTTGTTTAGTGTCGCAAATTTTCATTACGCCAGGGATTGCCTTTTCTATAGTAAATTATTCAAAAAATAATTTTTTAGTGTCGCAAATTTTAATTACGCAAGGGATTGCCTTTTCTATAGTAAATTATTCAAAAAATAATTGTTTAGTGTCGCAAATTTTAATTACGCCAGGGATTGCCTTTTCTATAGTAAATTATTCAAAAAATAATTTTTTAGTGTCGCAAATTTTAATTACGCCAGGGATTGCCTCTTGTATAGTAAATTATTCAAAAAATAATTGTTTAGTGTCGCAATTTTTAATTACGCCAGGGATTGCCTTTTCTATAGTAAATTATTCAAAAAATAATTGTTTAGTGTCGCAAATTTTAATTACGCCAGGGATTGCCTTTTCTATAGTAAATTATTCAAAAATTCATTTTTTAGTGTCGCACATTTTAATTACGCCAGTGATTGCCTTTTCTATAGTAAATTTTGCAAAAATTAATTTTTTCTGTCACAAATTTTAATTACGCCAGTGATTGCCTTTTCTATAGTAAATTATTCAAAAAATAATTTTTTACTGTCTCAAATTTTAATTACGCCAGGGATTGCCTTTTCTATAATAAATTATTCAAAAAATAATTGTTTAGTGTCGCAAATTTTAACTACGCCAGGGATTGCCTTTTCTATAGTAAATTATTCAAAAAATAATTTTTTACTGTCTCAAATCTTAATTACGCCAGGGATTGCCTTTTCTATAGTAACTTATTCAAAAAATAATTTTTTACTGTCTCAAATTTTAATTACGCCAGGGATTGCCTTTTCTATAGTAAATTATTCAAAAAATAATTTTTTCTGTCACAAATTTTAATTACGCCAGGGATTGCCTTTTCTATAGTAAATTATTCAAAAATAATTTTTTACTGTCTCAAATTTTAATTACGCCAGGGACTTCCTTTTCTATAGTAAATTTTGCAAAAAATAATTGTTTAGTGTCGCAAATTATAATTACGCCAGGGATTGCCTTTTCTATAGTAAATTTTGCAAAAATTAATTTTTTCTGTCACAAATTTTAATTACGCCAGGGATTGCCTTTTCTATAGTAAATTATTCAAAAATAATTTTTTACTGTCTCAAATTTTAATTACGCCAGGGATTGCCTTTTCTATAGTAAATTATTCAAAAAATAATTTTTTACTGTTGCATAATTACGCCAGGGATTGCCTTTTCTATAGTAAATTTTGCAAAATATAATTGTTTAGTGTCTCAAATTTTAAATACGCCAGGGATTGCCTTTTCTATAGTAAATTTTGCAAAAAATATTTGTTTAGTGTCGCAAATTTTCATTACGCCAGGGATTGCCTTTTCTATAGTAAATTATTCAAAAATAATTTTTTAGTGTCGCAAATTTTAATTACGCAAGGGATTGCCTTTTCTATAGTAAATTATTCAAAAAATAATTGTTTAGTGTCGCAAATTTTAATTACGCCAGGGATTGCCTTTTCTATAGTAAATTATTCAAAAAATAATTTTTTAGTGTCGCAAATTTTAATTACGCCAGGGATTGCCTCTTGTATAGTAAATTATTCAAAAAATAATTGTTTAGTGTCGCAATTTTTAATTACGCCAGGGATTGCCTTTTCTATAGTAAATTATTCAAAAAATAATTTTTTACTGTCGCAAATTTTAATTACGCCAGGGATTGCCTTTTCTATAGTAAATTATTCAAAAAATTATTTTTTACTGTTGCAAATTTTAATTACGCCAGGGATTGCCTTTTCTATAGTAAATTATTCAAAAAATAATTTTTTACTGTCTCAAATTTTAATTACGCCAGGGATTGCCTTTTCTATAGTAAATTTTGCAAAAAATAATTTTATACTGTCGCAAATTTTAATTACGCCAGGGATTGCCTTTTCTATAGTAAATTATTCAAAAAATAATTGTATAGTGTCGCAAATTTTAATTATGCCAGGGATTGCCTTTTCTATAGTAAATTATTCAAAAAATAATTGTTTAGTGTCGCAAATTTTAATTACGCCAGGGATTGCCTTTTCTATAGTAAATTATTCAAAAAATAATTTTATACTGTCTCAAATTTTAAATACGCCAGGGATTGCCTTTTCTATAGTAAATTTTGCAAAAAATAATTGTTTAGTGTCGCAAATTATAATTACCCCAGGGATTGCCTTTTCTATAGTAAATTATTCAAAAAATAATTTTTTAGTGTCGCAAATTTTAATTACGCCAGGGATTGCCTTTTCTATAGTAAATTATTCAAAAAATAATTGTATAGTGTCGCAAATTTTAATTACGCCAGGGATTGACTTTTCTATAGTAAATTATTCAAAAAATAATTTTTTACTGTCTCAAATTTTAATTACGCCAGGGATTGCCTTTTCTATAGTAAATTATTCAAAAAATAATTTTATACTGTCTGAAATTTTAAATACGCCAGGAATTGCCTTTTCTATAGTAAATTTTGCAAAAAATAATTGTTTAGTGTCGCAAATTATAATTACGCCAGGGATTGCCTTTTCTATAGTAAATTATTCAAAAAATAATTGTTTAGTGTCGCAAATTTTAATTACGCCAGGGATTGCCTTTTCTATAGTAAATTTTGCAAAAATTCATTTTTTCTGTCGCAAATTTTAATTACGCCAGGGATTGCCTTTTCTATAGTAAATTTTTCAAAAATAATTGTTTAGTGTCGCAAATTTTAATTACGCCAGGGATTGCCTTTTCTATAGTAAATTATTCAAAAAATAATTTTATACTGTCGCAAGTTTTAATTACGCCAGGGATTGCCTTTTCTATAGTAAATTTTGCAAAAAATAATTTTTTACTGTCTCAAATTTTAATTACGCCAGGGATTGCCTTTTCTATAGTAAATTATTCAAAAAATAATTTTTTCTGTCACAAATTTTAATTACGCCAGGGATTGCCTTTTCTATAGTAAATTATTCAAAAAATAATTTTTTACTGTCTCAAATTTTAATTACGCCAGGGATTGCCTTTTGTATAGTAAATTATTCAAAAAATAATTTTTTACTGTCGCAAATTATAATTACGCCAGGGATTGCCTTTTCTATAGTAAATTATTCAAAAAATAATTTTTTACTGTCGCAAATTTTAATTACGCCAGGGATTGCCTTTTCTATAGTAAATTATTCAAAAAATAATTTTTTCTGTCACAAATTTTAATTACGCCAGGGATTGCATTTTCTATAGTAAATTTTGCAAAAAATAATTTTTTACTGTCTCAAATTTTAATTACGCCAGGTATTGCCTTTTCTATAGTAAATTATTCAAAAAATAATTTTTTACTGTCTCAAATTTTAAATACGCAAGGGATTGCCTTTTCTATAGTAAATTATTCAAAAAATAATTTTTTAGTGTCGCAAATTTTAATTACGCCAGGGATTGCCTTTTCTATAGTAAATTATTCAAAAAATAATTGTATAGTGTCGCAAATTTTAATTACGCCAGGGATTGACTTTTCTATAGTAAATTATTCAAAAAATAATTTTTTACTGTCTCAAATTTTAATTACGCCAGGGATTGCCTTTTCTATAGTAAATTATTCAAAAAATAATTTTATACTTACTGTCTCAAATTTTAAATACGCCAGGGATTGCCTTTTCTATAGTAAATTTTGCAAAAAATAATTGTTTAGTGTCGCAAATTATAATTACGCCAGGGATTGCCTTTTCTATAGTAAATTATTCAAAAATAATTGTTTAGTGTCGCAAATTTTAATTACGCCAGGGATTGCCTTTTCTATAGTAAATTTTGCAAAAATTCATTTTTTCTGTCGCAAATTTTAATTACGCCAGGGATTGCCTTTTCTATAGTAAATTTTTCAAAAAATAATTGTTTAGTGTCGCAAATTTTAATTACGCCAGGGATTGCCTTTTCTATAGTAAATTATTCAAAAAATAATTTTATACTGTCGCAAGTTTTAATTACGCCAGGGATTGCCTTTTCTATAGTAAATTTTGCAAAAAATAATTGTTTAGTGTCTCAAATTTTAATTACGCCAGGGATTGCCTTTTCTATAGTAAATTATTCAAAAAATAATTTTTTACTGTCTCAAATTTTAATTACGTCAGGGATTGCCTTTTCTATAGTAAATTTTGCAAAAAATAATTTTATACTGTCGCAAATTTTAATTACGCCAGGGATTGCCTTTTCTATAGTAAATTTTTCAAAAAATAATTGTTTAGTGTAGCAAATTTTAATTACGCCAGGGATTGCTTTTTCTATAGTAAATTATTCAAAAAATAATTGTTTAGTGTCGCAAATTTTAATTACGCCAGGGATTGCCTTTTCTATAGTAAATTATTCAAAAAATAATTTTTTCTGTCTCAAATTTTAATACGCCAGGGATTGCCTTTTCTATAGTAAATTATTCAAAAATTCATTTTTTCTGTCTCAAATTTTAATACGCCAGGGATTGCCTTTTCTATAGTAAATTATTCAAAAATTAATTTTTTCTGTCACAAATTTTAATTACGCCAGGGATTGCCTTTTCTATAGTAAATTATTCAAAAAATAATTTTTTCTGTCACAAATTTTAATTACGCCAGGGATTGCCTTTTCTATAGTAAATAATTCAAAAAATAATTTTATACTGTCGCAAATTATAATTACGCCAGGTATTGCCTTTTCTATAGTAAATTATTCAAAAAATAATTTTTTCTGTCACAAATTTTAATTACGCCAGGGATTGCCTTTTCTATAGTAAATTATTCAAAAAATAATTTTTTACTGTCTCAAATTTTAATTACGCCAGGGATTGCCTTTTGTATAGTAAATTATTCAAAAAATAATTTTTACTGTCGCAAATTATAATTACGCCAGGGATTGCCTTTTCTATAGTAAATTATTCAAAAAATAATTTTTTACTGTCACAAATTTTAATTACGCCAGGGATTGCCTTTTCTATAGTAAATTATTCAAAAAATAATTTTTTCTGTCACAAATTTTAATTACGCCAGGGATTGCATTTTCTATAGTAAATTTTGCAAAAAATAATTTTTTACTGTCTCAAATTTTAATTACGCCAGGTATTGCCTTTTCTATAGTAAATTATTCAAAAAATAATTTTTTACTGTCTCAAATTTTAAATACGCAAGGGATTGCCTTTTCTATAGTAAATTATTCAAAAAATAATTTTTTACTGTTGCAAATTTTAAATACGCCAGGGATTGCCTTTTGTATAGTAAATTATTCAAAAAATAATTTTTTACTGTCACAAATTTTAATTACGCCAGGGATTGCCTTTTCTATAGTAAATTATTCAAAAAATAATTTTTTACTGTCTCAAATTTTAATTACGCCAGGGATAGCCTTTTCTATAGTAAATTATTCAAAAAATAATTTTATACTGTCGCAAATTTTAATTACGCCAGGGATTGCCTTTTCTATAGTAAATTATTCAAAAAATAATTTTTTAGTGTCGCAAATTTTAATTACGCCAGGGATTGCCTTTTCTATAGTAAATTATTCAAAAAATAATTGTTTAGTGTCGCAAATTTTAATTACGCCAGGGATTGCCTTTTCTATAGTAAATTATTCAAAAAATAATTTTTTCTGTCTCAAATTTTAATACGCCAGGGATTGCCTTTTCTATAGTAAATTATTCAAAAATTCATTTTTTCTGTCGCAAATTTTAAATACGCCAGGGATTGCCTTTTCTATAGTAAATTTTGCAAAAAATAATTGTTTAGTGTCGCAAATTTTAATTACGCCAGGGATTGCGTTTTCTATAGTAAATTTTGCAAAAATTAATTTTTTCTGTCACAAATTTTAATTACGCCAGGGATTGCCTTTTCTATAGTAAATTATTCAAAAAATAATTGTTTAGTGTCGCAAATTTTAATTACGCCAGGGATTGCCTTTTCTATAGTAAATTATTCAAAAAATAATTTTTTCTGTCACAAATTTTAAATACGCCAGGGATTGCATTTTCTATAGTAAATTTTGCAAAAAATAATTTTTTACTGTCTCAAATTTTAATTACGCCAGGTATTGCCTTTTCTATAGTAAATTATTCAAAAAATAATTTTTTACTGTCTCAAATTTTAAATACGCCAGGGATTGCCTTTTCTATAGTAAATTATTCAAAAAATAATTTTTTACTGTTGCAAATTTTAAATACGCCAGGGATTGCCTTTTGTATAGTAAATTATTCAAAAAATAATTTTTTACTGTCGCAAATTTTAATTACGTCAGGTATTGCCTTTTCTATAGTAAATTATTCAAAAAATAATTTTTTACTGTCTCAAATTTTAAATACGCCAGGGATTGCCTTTTCTATAGTAAATTATTCAAAAAATAATTTTTTACTGTTGCAAATTTTAAATACGCCAGGGATTGCCTTTTGTATAGTAAATTATTCCAAAAATAATTTTTTACTGTCGCAAATTTTAATTACGCCAGGGATTGCCTTTTCTATAGTAAATTATTCAAAAAATAATTTTTTACTGTCTCAAATTTTAATTACGCCAGCGATTGCTTTTTCTATAGTAAATTTTGCAAAACATAATTGTTTAGTGTCGCAAGTTTAATTACGCCTGGGATTGCCTTTTCCATAGTAAATTATTCAAAAAATAATTTTATACTGTCTCAAATTTTAATTGCGCCAGGGATTGCATTTTCTATAGTAAATTTAGCAAAAAATAATTTTTTACTGTCTCAAATTTTAATTACGCCAGGGATTGCCTTTTCTATAGTAAATTTTGCAAAAAATAATTGTTTAGTGTCGCAAATTTTAATTACGCCAGGGATTGCCTTTTCTATAGTAAATTATTCAAAACATAATTTTTTACTGTCTCAAATTTTAATTACGCCAGGGATTGCCTTTTCTATTGTAAATTTTGCAAAAATTAATTTTATACTGTCGCAAATTATAATTACGCCAGGGATTGCCTTTTCTATAGTAAATTTTCCAAAAAATTAATTTTATACTGTCGCAAATTATAATTACGCCAGGGATTGCCTTTTCTATAGTAAATTTTGCAAACAATAATTTTATACTGTCGCAAATTTTAAATACGCCAGGGATTGCCTTTTCTATAGTAAATTATTCAAAAAATAATTTTTTACTGTCTCAAATTTTAATTACGCCAGGAATTGCCTTTTCTATAGTAAATTATTCAAAAAATAATTTTTTTCTGTCTCAAATTTTAATTACGCCAGGGATTGCCTTTTCTATAGTAAATTTTGCAAAAAATAATTGTTTAGTGTCGCAAATTTTAATTACGCCAGGGATTGCCTTTTCTATAGTAAATTATTCAAAAAATAATTTTTTACTGTCGCAACTTTTAATTACGCCAGGGATTGCCTTTTCTATAGTAAATTTTGCAAAAAATAATTGTTTACTGACTCAAATTTTAATTACGCCAGGGATTGCCTTTTCTATAGTAAATTATTCAAAAAATAATTTCATACTGTCTCAAATTTTAATTACGCCAGGGATTGCCTTTTCTATAGTAAATTTTGCAAAAAATAATTTTATACTGTCTCAAATTTTAATTACGCCAGGGATTGCCTTTTCTATAGTAAATTATTCAAAAAATAATTTTTTACTGTCTCAAATTTTAATTACGCCGGGGATTGCCTTTTGTACAGTAAATTATTCAAAAAATAATTTTTTACTGTCGCAAATTATAACTACGCCAGGGATTGCCTTTTCTATAGTAAATTATTCAAAAAATAATTTTTTACTGTCGCAAATTTTAATTACGCCAGGGATTGCCTTTTCTATAGTAAATTATTCAAAAAATAATTTTTTCTGTCACAAATTTTAATTACGCCAGGGATTGCCTTTTCTATAGTAAATTTTGCAAAAAATAATTGTTTAGTGTCGCAAATTTTAATTACGACAGGGATTGCCTTTTCTATAGTAAATTTTGCAAAAATTAATTTTTTCTGTCTCAAATTTTAATTACACCAGGGATTGCCTTTTCTATAGTAAATTATTCAAAAAATAATTTTTTCTGTCACAAATTTTAATTACGCCAGGGATTGCCTTTTCTATAGTAAATTATTCAAAAAATAATTTTATACTGTCGCAAATTTTAATTACGCCAGGGATTGCCTTTTCTATAGCAAATTATTCAAAAAATAATTTTTTCTGTCACAAATTTTAATTACGCCAGGGATTGCCTTTTCTATAGTAAATTATTCAAAAAATAATTTTTTACTGTCTCAAATTTTAAATACGCCAGGGATTGCCTTTTCTATAGTAAATTTTCCAAAAATTCATTTTTTCTGTCGCAAATTTTAATTACGCCAGGGATTGCCTTTTCTATAGTAAATTTTGCAAAAAATAATTGTTTAGTGTCGCAAATTTTAATTACGCCAGGGATTGCCTTTTCTATAGTAAATTATTCAAAAAATAATTTTTTACTGTCTCAAATTTTAATTACGCCAGGGATTGCCTTTTCTATAGTAAATTTTGCAAAAAATAATTTTTTACTGTCTCAAATTTTAAATACGCCACGGATTGCCTTTTCTATAGTAAATTATTCAAAAAATAATTTTTTACTGTCGCAAATTTTAATTACGCCAGGGATTGCCTTTTCTATAGTAAATTATTCAAAAAATAATTTTTTACTCTCTCAAATTTTAATTACGCCAGGGATTGCCTTTTCTATAGTAAATTATTCAAAAAATAATTTTATACTGTCTCAAATTTTAAATACGCCAGGGATTGCCTTTTCTATAGTAAATTATTCAAAAAATAATTTTTTCTGTCACAAATTTTAATTACGCCAGGGATTGCCTTTTCTATAGTAAATTTTGCAAAAAATAATTGTTTAGTGTCGCAAATTATAATTACGCCAGGGATTGCCTTTTCTAAAGTAAATTTTGCAAAAATTAATTTTTTCTGTCACAAATTTTAATTACGCCAGGGATTGCCTTTTCTATAGTAAATTATTCAAAAAATAATTTTTTCTGTCACAAATTTTAATTACGCCAGGGATTGCCTTTTCTATAGTAAATTTTGCAAAAAATAATTTTTACTGTCTCAAATTTTAATTACGCCAGGGATTGCCTTTTCTATAGTAAATTATTCAAAAAATAATTTTATACTGTCTCAAATTTTAATTACGCCAGGGATTGCCTTTTCTATAGTAAATTATTCAAAAAATTATTTTTTACTGTCACAAATTTTAATTACGCCAGGGATTGCCTTTTCTATAGATAATTATTCAAAAAATAATTTTTTACTGTCTCAAATTTTAATTACGCCAGGGATTGCCTTTTCTATAGTAAATTATTCAAAAAATAATTTTATACTGTCTCAAATTTTAATTACGCCAGGGATTGCCTTTTCTATAGTAAATTATTCAAAAAATAATTTTTTAGTGTCGCAAATTTTAATTACGCCAGGGATTGCCTTTTCTATAGTAAATTATTCAAAAAATAATTGTTTAGTGTCGCAAATTTTATTTACGCCAGGGATTGCCTTTTCTGTAGTAAATTATTCAAAAAATAATTTTTTCTGTCTCAAATTTTAATACGCCAGGGATTGCCTTTTCTATAGTAAATTATTCAAAAATTCATTTTTTCTGTCGCAAATTTTAAATACGCCAGGGATTGCCTTTTCTATAGTAAATTTTGCAAAAAATAATTGTTTAGTGTCGCAAATTTTAATTACGCCAGGGATTGCCTTTTCTATAGTAAATTTTGCAAAAATTAATTTTTTCTGTCACAAATTTTAATTACGCCAGGGATTGTCTTTTCTATAGTAAATTATTCAAAAAATAATTTTTTCTGTCACAAATTTTAATTACGCCAGGGATTGCCTTTTCTATAGTAAATTATTCAAAAAATAATTTTATACTGTCGCAAATTTTAATTACGCCAGGGATTGCCTTTTCTATAGTAAATTATTCAAAAAATAATTTTTTCTGTCACAAATTTTAATTACGCCAGGGATTGCCTTTTCTATAGTAAATTATTCAAAAAATAATTTTTTACTGTCTCAAATTTTAATTACGCCAGGGATTGCCTTTTGTATAGTAAATTATTCAAAAAATAATTTTTTACTGTCGCAAATTATAATTACGCCAGGGATTGCCTTTTCTATAGTAAATTATTCAAAAAATAATTTTTTACTGTCGCAAATTTTAATTACGCCAGGGATTGCCTTTTCTATAATAAATTATTCAAAAAATAATTTTTTCTGTCACAAATTTTAATTACGCCAGGGATTGCATTTTCTATAGTAAATTTTGCAAAAAATAATTTTTTACTGTCTCAAATTTTAATTACGTCAGGGATTGCCTTTTCTATAGTAAATTATTCAAAAAATAATTTTTTACTGTCTCAAATTTTAAATACGCCAGGGATTGCCTTTTCTATAGTAAATTATTCAAAAAATAATTTTTTACTGTTGCAAATTTTAAATACGCCAGGGATTGCCTTTTGTATAGTAAATTATTCAAAAAATAATTTTTTACTGTCGCAAATTTTAATTACGCCAGGGATTGCCTTTTCTATAGTAAATTATTCAAAAAATAATTTTTTACTGTCTCAAATTTTAAATACGCCAGGGATTGCCTTTTCTATAGTAAATTATTCAAAAATAATTTTTTACTGTTGCAAATTTTAAATACGCCAGGGATTTCCTTTTGTATAGTAAATTATTCAAAAATAATTTTTTACTGTCGCAAATTTTAATTACGCCAGGGATTGCCTTTTCTATAGTAAATTATTCAAAAAATAATTTTTTACTGTCTCAAATTTTAATTACGCCAGGGATTGCCTTTTCTATAGTAAATTTTGCAAAACATAATTGTTTAGTGTCGCAAATTTTAATTACGCCAGGGATTGCCTTTTCTATAGTAAATTATTCAAAAAATAATTTTATACTGTCTCAAATTTTAATTACGCCAGGGATTGCCTTTTCTGTAGTAAATTTAGCAAAAAATATTTTTTTACTGTCTCAAATTTTAATTACGCCAGGGATTGCCTTTTCTATAGTAAATTTTGCAAAAATAATTGTTTAGTGTCGCAAATTTTAATTACGCCAGGGATTGCCTTTTATATAGTAAATTTTGCAAAAATTAATTTTTTCTGTCACAAATTTTAATTACGCCAGGGATTGCCTTTTCTATAGTAAATTATTCAAAAAATAATTTTTTCTGTCACAAATTTTAATTACGCCAGGGATTGCCTTTTCTATAGTAAATTTTGCAAAAAATAATTTTTACTGTCTCAAATTTTAATTACGCCAGGGATTGCCTTTTCTATAGTAAATTTTTCAAAAAATAATTTTATACTGTCTCAAATTTTAATTACGCCAGGGATTGCCTTTTCTATAGTAAATTATTCAAAAAATTATTTTTTACTGTCACAAATTTTAATTACGCCAGGGATTGCCTTTTCTATAGATAATTATTCAAAAAATAATTTTTTACTGTCTCAAATTTTAATTACGCCAGGGATTGCCTTTTCTATAGTAAGTTATTCAAAAAATAATTTTATACTGTCTCAAATTTTAATTACGCCAGGGATTGCCTTTTCTATAGTAAATTATTCAAAAAATAATTTTTTAGTGTCGCAAATTTTAATTACGCCAGGGATTGCCTTTTCTATAGTAAATTATTCAAAAAATAATTGTTTAGTGTCGCAAATTTTAATTACGCCAGGGATTGCCTTTTCTATAGTAAATTATTCAAAAAATAATTTTTTCTGTCTCAAATTTTAATACGCCAGGGATTGCCTTTTCTATAGTAAATTATTCAAAAATTCATTTTTTTCTGTCGCAAATTTTAAATACGCCTGGGATTGCCTTTTCTATAGTAAATTTTGCAAAAAATAATTGTTTAGTGTCGCAAATTTTAATTACGCCAGGGATTGCCTTTTCTATAGTAAATTTTGCAAAAATTAATTTTTTCTGTCACAAATTTTAATTACGCCAGGGATTGTCTTTTCTATAGTAAATTATTCAAAAAATAATTTTTTCTGTCACAAATTTTAATTACGCCAGGGATTGCGTTTTCTATAGTAAATTATTCAAAAAATAATTTTATACTGTCGCAAATTTTAATTACGCCAGGGATTGCCTTTTCTATAGTAAATTATTCAAAAAATAATTTTTTCTGTCACAAATTTTAATTACGCCAGGGATTGCCTTTTCTATAGTAAATTATTCAAAAAATAATTTTTTACTGTCTCAAATTTTAATTACGCCAGGGATTGCCTTTTGTATAGTAAATTATTCAAAAAATAATTTTTTACTGTCGCAAATTATAATTACGCCAGGGATTGCCTTTTCTATACTAAATTATTCAAAAAATAATTTTTTACTGTCGCAAATTTTAATTACGCCAGGGATTGCCTATTCTATAATAAATTATTCAAAAAATAATTTTTTCTGTCACAAATTTTAATTACGCCAGGGATTGCATTTTCTATAGTAAATTTTGCAAAAAATAATTTTTTACTGTCTCAAATTTTAATTACGCCAGGGATTGCCTTTTCTATAGTAAATTATTCAAAAAATAATTTTTTACTGTCTCAAATTTTAAATACGCCAGGGATTGCCTTTTCTATAGTAAATTATTCAAAAAATAATTTTTCACTGTTGCAAATTTTAAATACGCCAGGGATTGCCTTTTGTATAGTAAATTATTCAAAAAATAATTTTTTACTGTCGCTAATTTTAATTACGCCAGGGATTGCCTTTTCTATAGTAAATTATTCAAAAAATAATTTTTTACTGTCTCAAATTTTAAATACGCCAGGGATTGCCTTTTCTATAGTAAATTATTCAAAAAATAATTTTTTACTGTTGCAAATTTTAAATACGCCAGGGATTTCCTTTTGTATAGTAAATTATTCAAAAATAATTTTTTACTGTCGCAAATTTTAATTACGCCAGGGATTGCCTTTTCTATAGTAAATTATTCAAAAAATAATTTTTTACTGTCTCAAATTTTAATTACGCCAGGGATTGCCTTTTCTATAGTAAGTTTTGCAAAAAATTAATTTTATACTTTCGCAAATTATAATTACGCCAAGGATTGCCTTTTCTATAGTAAATTTTGCAAACAATAATTTTATACTGTCGCAAATTTTAAATACGCCAGGGATTGCCTTTTCTATAGTAAATTATTCAAAAAATAATTCTTTACTCTCTCAAATTTTAATTACGCCAGGGATTGCCTTTTCTATAGTAAATTTTGCAAAACATAATTGTTTAGTGTCGCAAATTTTAATTACGCCAGGGATTGCCTTTTCTATAGTAAATTATTCAAAAAATAATTTTATACTGTCTCAAATTTTAATTACGCCAGGGATTGCCTTTTCTATAGTAAATTTAGCAAAAAATATTTTTTTACTGTCTCAAATTTTAATTACGCCAGGGATTGCCTTTTCTATAGTAAATTTTGCAAAAAATAATTGTTTAGTGTCGCCAATTTTAATTACGCCAGGGATTGCCTTTTATATAGTAAATTATTCAAAAAATAATTTTTTACTGTCTCAAATTTTAATTACGCCAGGGATTGCCTTTTCTATAGTAAATTTTGCAAAAATTAATTTTATACTGTCGCAAATTATAATTACGCCAGGGATTGCCTTTTCTATAGTAAGTTTTGCAAAAAATTAATTTTATACTTTCGCAAATTATAATTACGCCAAGGATTGCCTTTTCTATAGTAAATTTTGCAAACAATAATTTTATACTGTCGCAAATTTTAAATACGCCAGGGATTGCCTTTTCTATAGTAAATTATTCAAAAATAATTCTTTACTCTCTCAAATTTTAATTACGCCAGGGATTGCCTTTTCTATAGTAAATTTTGCAAAACATAATTGTTTAGTGTCGCAAATTTTAATTACGCCAGGGATTGCCTTTTCTACAGTAAATTATTCAAAAAATAATTTTATACTGTCTCAAATTTTAATTACGCCAGGGATTGCCTTTTCTATAGTAAATTTAGCAAAAAATATTTTTTTACTGTCTCAAATTTTAATTACGCCAGGGATTGCCTTTTCTATAGTAAATTTTGCAAAAAATAATTGTTTAGTGTCGCAAATCTTAATTACGCCAGGGATTGCCTTTTCTATAGTAAATTATTCAAAAATAATTTTTTCTGTCACAAATTTTAATTACGCCAGGGATTGCCTTTTCTATAGTAAATTATTCAAAAAATAATTTTTTACTGTCTCAAATTTTAATTACGCCAGGGATTGCCTTTTGTATAGTAAATTATTCAAAAAATAATTTTTTACTGTCGCAAATTATAATTACGCCAGGGATTGCCTTTTCTATAGTAAATTATTCAAAAGATAATTTTTTACTGTCGCAAATTTTAATTACGCCAGGGATTGCCTTTTCTATAATAAATTATTCAAAAAATAATTTTTTTTGTCACAAATTTTAATTACGCCAGGGATTGCATTTTCTATAGTAAATTTTGCAAAAAATAATTTTTTACTGTCTCAAATTTTAATTACGCCAGGGATTGCCTTTTCTATAGTAAATTATTCAAAAAATAATTTTTTACTGTCTCAAATTTTAAATTCGCCAGGGATTGCCTTTTCTATAGTAAATTATTCAAAAAATAATTTTTTACTGTTGCATATTTTAAATACGCCAGGGATTGCCTTTTGTATAGTAAATTATTCAAAAAATAATTTTTTACTGTCGCAAATTTTAATTACGCCAGGGATTGCCTTTTCTATAGTAAATTATTCAAAAAATAATTTTTTACTGTCTCAAATTTTAATTACGCCAGGGATTGCCTTTTCTATAGTAAATTATCCAAAAAATAATTTTTTACTGTCTCAAATTTTAATTACGCCAGGGATTGCCTTTTCTATAGTAAATTTTGCAAAACATAATTGTTTAGTATCGCAAATTTTAATTACGCCAGGGATTGCCTTTTCTATAGTAAATTATTCAAAAAATAATTTTATACTGTCTCAAATTTTAATTACGCCAGGGATTGCCTTTTCTATAGTAAATTTAGCAAAAAATATTTTTTTACTGTCTCAAATTTTAATTACGCCAGGGATTGCCTTTTCTATAGTAAATTTTGCAAAAAATAATTGTTTAGTGTCGCAAATTTTAATTACGCCAGGGATTGCCTTTTCTATAGTAAATTATTCAAAAAATAATTTTTTACTGTCTCAAATTTTAATTACGCCAGGGATTGCCTTTTCTATAGTAAATTTTGCAAAAATTAATTTTATACTGTCGCAAATTTTAAATACGCCAGGGATTGCCTTTTCTATAGTAAATTTTGCAAAAAATAATTGTTTAGTGTCGCAAATTTTAATTACGCCAGGGATTGCCTTTTCTATAGTAAATTATTCAAAAAATAATTTTTTACTGTCGCAAATTTTAATTACGCCAGGGATTGCCTTTTCTATAGTAAATTTTGCAAAAAATAATTGTTTACTGTCTCAAATTTTAATTACGCCAGGGATTGCCTTTTCTATAGTAAATTATTCAAAAAATAATTTTATACTGTCTCAAATTTTAAATACGCCAGGGATTGCCTTTTCTATAGTAAATTTTGCAAAAAATAATTTTATACTGTCGCAAATTTTAATTACGCCAGGGATTGCCTTTTCTATAGTAAATTATTCAAAAAATAATTTTATACTGTCTCAAATTTTAATTACGCCAGGGATTGCCTTTTCTATAGTAAATTTAGCAAAAAATAAGTTTTTACTGTCTCAAATTTTAATTACACAGGGATTGCCTTTTCTATAGTAAATTTTGCAAAAAATAATTGTTTAGTGTCGCAAATTTTAATTACGCCAGAGATTGCCTTTTCTATAGTAAATTATTCAAAAAATAATTTTTTACTGTTGCAAATTTTAATTACGCCAGGGATTGACTTTTCTATAGTAAATTTTGCAAAAATTAATTTTATACTGTCGCAAATTATAATTAGGCCAGGGATTGCCTTTTCTATAGTAAATTTTGCAAAAAATTAATTTTATACTGTCGCAAATTATAATTACGCCAGGGATTGCCTTTTCTATAGTAAATTTTGCAAAAAATAATTTTATACTGTCGAAAATTTTAAATACGCCAGGGATTGCCTTTTCTATAGTAAATTATTCAAAAAATAATTTTTTACTGTCTCAAATTTTAATTACGCCAGGGATTGCCTTTTCTATAGTAAATTATTCAAAAAATAATTTTTTACTGTCTCAAATTTTAATTACGCCAGGGATTGCCTTTTCTATAGTAAATTTTGCAAAAAATAATTGTTTAGTGTCGCAAATTTTAATTACGCCAGGGACTGCCTTTTCTATATTAAATTATTCAAAAAATAATTTCTTACTGTCGCAAATTTTAATTACGCCAGGGATCGCCTTTTCTATAGTAAATTTTGCAAACAATAATTTTATACTGTCGCAAATTTTAAATACGCCAGGGATTGCCTTTTCTATAGTAAATTATTCAAAAAATAATTTTTTACTCTCTCAAATTTTAATTACGCCAGGGATTGCCTTTTCTATAGTAAATTTTGCAAAACATAATTGTTTAGTGTCGCAAATTTTAATTACGCCAGGGATTGCCTTTTCTATAGTAAATTATTCAAAAAATAATTTTATACTGTCTCAAATTTTAATTACGCCAGGGATTGCCTTTTCTATAGTAAATTTAGCAAAAAATATTTTTTTACTGTCTCAAATTTTAATTACGCCAGGGATTGCCTTTTCTATAGTAAATTTTGCAAAAAATAATTGTTTAGTGTCGCAAATCTTAATTACGCCAGGGATTGCCTTTTCTATAGTAAATTATTCAAAAAATAATTTTTTACTGTCGCAAGTTTTAATTACGCCAGGGATTGCCTTTTCTATAGTAAATTATTCAAAAAATAATTTTATACTGTCTCAAATTTTAATTACGCCAGGGATTGCCTTTTCTATAGTAAATTTAGCAAAAAATATTTTTTTACTGTCTCAAATTTTAATTACGCCAGGGATTGCCTTTTCTATAGTAAATTTTGCAAAAAATAATTGCTTAGTGTCGCAAATTTTAATTACGCCAGGGATTGCCTTTTATATAGTAAATTATTCAAAAAATAATTTTTACTGTCTCAAATTTTAATTACGCCAGGGATTGCCTTTTCTATAGTAAATTTTGCAAAAATTAATTTTATACTGTCGCAAATTATAATTACGCCAGGGATTGCCTTTTCTATAGTAAGTTTTGCAAAAAATTAATTTTATACTGTCGCAAATTATAATTACGCCAAGGATTGCCTTTTCTATAGTAAATTTTGCAAACAATAATTTTATACTGTCGCAAATTTTAAATACGCCAGGGATTGCCTTTTCTATAGTAAAATATTCAAAAAATAATTTTTTACTCTCTCAAATTTTAATTACGCCAGGGATTGCCTTTTCTATAGTAAATTTTGCAAAACATAATTGTTTAGTATCGCAAATTTTAATTACGCCAGGGATTGCCTTTTCTATAGTAAATTATTCAAAAATAATTTTATACTGTCTCAAATTTTAATTACGCCAGGGATTGCCTTTTCTATAGTAAATTTAGCAAAAAATATTTTTTTACTGTCTCAAATTTTAATTACGCCAGGGATTGCCTTTTCTATAGTAAATTTTGCAAAAAATAATTGTTTAGTGTCGCAAATCTTAATTACGCCAGGGATTGCCTTTTCTATAGTAAATTATTCAAAAAATAATTTTTTACTGTCGCAAGTTTTAATTACGCCAGGGATTGCCTTTTCTATAGTAAATTATTCAAAAAATAATTTTTTCTGTCACAAATTTTAATTACGCCAGGGATTGCCTTTTCTATAGTAAATTATTCAAAAAATAATTTTTTACTGTCTCAAATTTTAATTACGCCAGGGATTGCCTTTTGTATAGTAAATTATTCAAAAAATAATTTTTTACTGTCGCAAATTATAATTACGCCAGGGATTGCCTTTTCTATAGTAAATTATTCAAAAGATAATTTTTTACTGTCGCAAATTTTAATTACGCCAGGGATTGCCTTTTCTATAATAAATTATTCAAAAAATAATTTTTTCTGTCACAAATTTTAATTACGCCAGGGATTGCATTTTCTATAGTAAATTTTGCAAAAAATAATTTTTTACTGTCTCAAATTTTAATTACGCCAGGGATTGCCTTTTCTATAGTAAATTATTCAAAAAATAATTTTTTACTGTCTCAAATTTTAAATACGCCAGGGATTGCCTTTTCTATAGTAAATTATTCAAAAAATAATTTTTTACTGTTGCAAATTTTAAATACGCCAGGGATTGCCTTTTGTATAGTAAATTATTCAAAAAATAATTTTTTACTGTCGCAAATTTTAATTACGCCAGGGATTGCCTTTTCTATAGTAAATTATTCAAAAAATAATTTTTTACTGTCTCAAATTTTAATTACGCCAGGGATTGCCTTTTCTATAGTAAATTATTCAAAAAATAATTTTTTACTGTCTCAAATTTTAATTACGCCAGGGATTGCCTTTTCTATAGTAAATTTTGCAAAACATAATTGTTTAGTATCGCAAATTTTAATTACGCCATGGATTGCCTTTTCTATAGTAAATTATTCAAAAAATAATTTTATACTGTCTCAAATTTTAATTACGCCAGGGATTGCCTTTACTATAGTAAATTATTCAAAAAATAATTTTATACTGTCTCAAATTTTAATTACGCCAGGGATTGCCTTTTCTATAGTAAATTTAGCAAAAAATATTTTTTTACTGTCTCAAATTTTAATTACGCCAGGGATTGCCTTTTCTATAGTAAATTTTGCAAAAAATAATTGTTTAGTGTCGCAAATTTTAATTACGCCAGGGATTGCCTTTTCTATAGTAAATTATTCAAAAAATAATTTTTTACTGTCTCAAATTTTAATTACGCCAGGGATTGCCTTTTCTATAGTAATTTTGCAAAAATTAATTTTATACTGTCGCAAATTATAATTACGCCAGGGATTGCCTTTTCTATAGTAAATTATTCAAAAAATAATTTTTTACTCTCTCAAATTTTAATTACGCCAGGGATTGCCTTTTCTATAGTAAATTATTCAAAAAATAATTTTTTACTGTCTCAAATTTTAGTTACGCCAGGGATTGCCTTTTCTATAGTAAATTTTGCAAAAAATAATTGTTTAGTGTCGGAAATTTTAATTACGCCAGGGATTGCCTTTTCTATAGTAAATTATTCAAAAAATAATTTTTTACTGTCGCAAATTTTAATTACGCCAGGGATTGCCTTTTCTATAGTAAATTTTGCAAAAAATAATTGTTTACTCTCTCAAATTTTAATTACGCCAGGGATTGCCTTTTCTATAGTAAATTATTCAAAAAATAATTTTATACTGTCTCAAATTTTAAATACGCCAGGGATTGCCTTTTCTATAGTAAATTTTGCAAAAAATAATTTTATGCTGTCGCAAATTTTAATTACGCCAGGGATTGCCTTTTCTATAGTAAATTATTCAAAAATAATTTTATACTGTCTCAAATTTTAATTACGCCAGGGATTGCCTTTTCTATAGTAAATTTAGCAAAAAATAAGTTTTTACTGTCTCAAATTTTAATTACACCAGGGATTGCCTTTTCTATAGTAAATTTTGCAAAAAATAATTGTTTAGTGTCGCAAATTTTAATTACGCCAGAGATTGCCTTTTCTATAGTAAATTATTCAAAAAATAATTTTTTACTGTCTCAAATTTTAATTACGCCAGGGATTGCCTTTTCTATAGTAAATTTTGCAAAAATTAATTTTATACTGTCGCAAATTATAATTAGGCCAGGGATTGCCTTTTCTATAGTAAATTTTGCAAAAAATTAATTTTATACTGTCGCAAATTATAATTACGCCAGGGATTGCCATTTCTATAGTAAATTTTGCAAAAAATAATTTTATACTGTCGAAAATTTTAAATACGCCAGGGATTGCCTTTTCTATAGTAAATTATTCAAAAAATAATTTTTTACTGTCTCAAATTTTAATTACGCCAGGGATTGCCTTTTCTATAGTAAATTATTCAAAAAATAATTTTTTACTGTCTCAAATTTTAATTACGCCAGGGATTGCCTTTTCTATAGTAAATTTTGCAAAAAATAATTGTTTAGTGTCGCAAATTTTAATTACGCCAGGGACTGCCTTTTCTATATTAAATTATTCAAAAAATAATTTCTTACTGTCGCAAATTTTAATTACGCCAGGGATCGCCATTTCTATAGTAAATTTTGCAAAAAATAATTGTTTACTGTCTCAAATTTTAATTACGCCAGGGATTGCCTTTTCTATAGTAAATTATTCAAAAAATAATTTTATACTGTCTCAAATTTTAATTACGCCAGGGATTGCCTTTTTATAGTCAATTTCGCACAAAATTATTTTATACTGTCTCAAATTTTATTTACGCCAGGGATTGCCTTTTCTATAGTAAATTTTGCAAAAAATAATTTTTTACTGTCTCAAATTTTAATTACGCCAGGGATTGCCTTTTCTATAGTAAATTATTCAAAAAATAATTGTTTAGTGTCGCAAATTTTAATTACGCCAGGAATTGCCTTTTCTATAGTAAATTTTGCAAAAAATAATTTTTTACTGTTGCAAATTTTAAATACGCCAGGGATTGCCTTTTCTATAGTAAATTATTCAAAAATTCATTTTTTACTGTCTCAAATTTTAATTACGCCAGGGATTGCCTTTTCTATAGTAAATTAATCAAAAAATATTTTTTTCTGGCACAAATTTTAATCACGCCAGGGATTGCCTTTTCTATAGTAAATTTTGCAAAAAATTATTTTTTACTGTCTCAAATTTTAATTACGCCAGGGATTGCCTTTTCTATAGTAAATTATTCAAAAAATAATTGTTTAGTGTCGCAAATTTTAATTACACCAGGGATTGCCTTTTCTATAGTAAATTATTCAAAAAATTATTTTTACTGTTGCAAATTTTAAATACGCCAGGGATTGCCTTTTCTATAGTAAATTATTCAAAATATAATTTTTTACTGTCTCAAATTTTAATTACGCCAGGGATTGCCTTTTCTATAGTAAATTATTCAAAAAATAATTTTTTACTGTCGCAAATTTTAATTACGCCAGGGATTGCCTTTTCTATAGTCAATTATTCAAAAAATAATTTTTTACTGTCTCAAATTTTAATTACGCCAGGGATTGCCTTTTCTATAGTAAATTTTGCAAAAAATAATTTTTTACTGTTGCAAATTTTAAATACGCCAGGGATTGCTTTTCTATAGTAAATTATTCAAAAATTCATTTTTTACTGTCTCAAATTTTAATTACGCCCGGATTGCCTTTTCTATAGTAAATTATTCAAAAAATAATTTTTTACTGTCGCAAATTTTAATTACGCCAGGGATTGCCTTTTCTATAGTAAATTATTCAAAAATTCATTTTTTCTGTCTCAAATTTTAATTACGCCAGGGATTGCCTTTTCTATAGTAAATTATTCAAAAAATAATTTTTTAGTGTCGCAAATTTTAATTACGCCAGGGATTGCCTTTTCTATAGTAAATTATTCAAAAATTCATTTTTTCTGTCTCAAATTTTAATTACGCCAGGGATTGCCTTTTCTATAGTAAATTATTCAAAAAATAATTTTTTAGTGTCGCAAATTTTAATTACGCCCGGGATTGCCTTTTCTATAGTAAATTATTCAAAAATTCATTTTTTCTGTCTCAAATTTTAATTACGCCAAGGATTGCCTTTTCTATAGTAAATTATTCAAAAAATATTTTTTCTGTCACAAATTTTAATTACGCCAGGGATTGCCTTTTCTATAGTAAATTTTGCAAAAAATAATTTTTTACTGTCTCAAATTTTAATTACGCCAGGGATTGCCTTTTCTATAGTAAATTATTCAAAAAATAATTTTTTACTGTCTCAAATTTTAAATACGCCAGGGATTGCCTTTTCTATAGTAAATTATTCAAAAAATAATTTTCACTGTTGCAAATTTTAAATACGCCAGGGATTGCCTTTTGTATAGTAAATTATTCAAAAAATAATTTTTTACTGTCGCAAATTTTAATTACGCCAGGGATTGCCTTTTCTATAGTAAATTATTCAAAAAATAATTTTTTACTGTCTCAAATTTTAAATACGCCAGGGATTGCCTTTTCTATAGTAAATTATTCAAAAAATAATTTTTTACTGTTAAAATTTTAAATACGCCAGGGATTGCCTTTTGTATAGTAAATTATTCAAAAAATAATTTTTTTCTGTCGCAAATTTTAATTACGCCAGGGATTGCCTTTTCTATAGTAAATTATTCAAAAAATAATTTTTTACTGTCTCAAATTTTAATTACGCCGGGGATTGCCTTTTCTATAGTAAATTTTGCAAAACATAATTGTTTAGTGCCGCAAATTTTAATTACGCCAGGGATTGCCTTTTCTATAGTAAATTATTCAAAAAATAATTTTATACTGTCTCAAATTTTAATTACGCCAGGGATTGCCTTTTCTATAGTAAATTTAGCAAAAAATAATTTTTTACTGTCTCAAATTTTAATTACCCCAGGGATTGCCTTTTCTATAGTAAATTTTGCAAAAATAATTGTTTAGTGTCGCAAATTTTAATTACGCCAGGGATTGCCTTTTTCTATAGTAAATTATTCAAAAAATAATTTTTTACTGTCTCAAATTTTAATTACGCCAGGGATTGCCTTTTCTATAGTAAATTTTGCAAAAATTAATTTTATACTGTCGCAAATTATAATTACGCCAGGGATTGCCTTTTCTATAGTAAATTTTGCAAAAAATTAATTTTATACTGTCGCAAATTATAATTACGCCAGGGATTGCCTTTTCTATAGTAAATTTTGCAAAAAATAATTTTATACTGTCGCAAATTTTAAATACGCCAGGGATTGCCTTTTCTATAGTAAATTATTCAAAAAATAATTTTTTACTGTCTCAAATTTTAATTACGCCAGGGATTGCCTTTTCTATAGTAAATTATTCAAAAAATAATTTTTTACTGTCTCAAATTTTAATTACGCCAGGATTGCCTTTTCTATAGTAAATTTTGCAAAAAATAATTGTTTAGTGTCGCAAATTTTAATTACGCCAGGGATTGCCTTTTCTATAGTAAATTATTCAAAAAATAATTTTTTACTGTCTCAAATTTTAATTACGCCAGGGATTGCCTTTTGTATAGTAAATTATTCAAAAAATAATTTTTTACTGTCGCAAATTTTAATTACGCCAGGGATTGCCTTTTCTATAGTAAATTATTCAAAAAATAATTTTTTACTGTCTCAAATTTTAATTACGCCAGGATTGCCTTTTCTATAGTAAATTTTGCAAAACATAATTGTTTAGTGTCGCAAATTTTAATTACGCCAGGGATTGCCTTTTCTATAGTAAATGATTCAAAAAATAATTTTATACTGTCTCAAATTTTAATTACGCCAGGGATTGCCTTTTCTATAGTAAATTTAGCAAAAAATAATTTTTTACTGTCTCAAATTTTAATTACGCCAGGGATTGCCTTTTCTATAGTAAATTTTTCAAAAAATAATTGTTTAGTGTCGCAAATTTTAATTACGCCAGGGATTGCCTTTTCTATAGTAAATTATTCAAAAATAATTTTTTACTGTCTCAAATTTTAATTACGCCAGGGATTGCCTTTTCTATAGTAAATTTTGCAAAAATTAATTTTATACTGTCGCAAATTATAATTACGCCAGGGATTGCCTTTTCTATAGTAAATTTTGCAAAAAATTAATTTTATACTGTCGCAAATTATAATTACGCCAGGGATTGCCTTTTCTATAGTAAATTTTGCAAAAAATAATTTTATACTGTCGCAAATTTTAAATACGCCAGTGATTGCCTTTTCTATAGTAAATTATTCAAAAAATAATTTTTTACTGTCTCAAATTTTAATTACGCCAGGGATTGCCTTTTCTATAGTAAATTATTCAAAAAATAATTTTTACTGTCTCAAATTTTAATTACGCCAGGGTTGCCTTTTCTATAGTAAATTTTGCAAAAAATAATTGTTTAGTGTCGCAAATTTTAATTACGCCAGGGATTGCCTTTTCTATAGTAAATTATTCAAAAAATAATTTTTTACTGTCTCAAATTTTAATTACGCCAGGGATTGCCTTTTCTATAGTAAATTATTCAAAAAATAATTTTTTACTGTCTCAAATTTTAATTACGCCAGGGTTTGCCTTTTCTATAGTAAATTATTCAAAAAATAATTGTTTATTGTCGCAAATTTTAATTACGCCAGGGATTGCCTTTTCTATAGTAAATTTTGCAAAAAAATAATTTTTTACTGTTGCAAATTTTAAATACGCCAGGGATTGCCTTCTCTATAGTAAATTATTCAAAAATTCATTTTTTACTGTCTCAAATTTTAATTACGCCAGGGATTGCCTTTTCTATAGTAAATTATTCAAAAAATATTTTTTCCGTCACAAATTTTAATTACGCCAGGGATTGCCTTTTCTATAGTAAATTTTGCAAAAAATAATTTTTTACTGTCTCAAATTTTAATTACGCCAGGGATTGCCTTTTCTATAGTAAATTATTCAAAAAATAATTGTTTAGTGTCGCAAATTTTAATTACGCCAGGGATAGCCTTTTCTATAGTAAATTATTCAAAAAATAATTTTTTACTGTTGCAAATTTTAAATACGCCAGGGATTGCCTTTTCTATAGTAAATTATTCAAAAAATAATTTCTTACTGTCTCAAATTTTAATTACGCCAGGGATTGCCTTTTCTATAGTAAATTATTCAAAAAATAATTTTTTACTGTCTCAAATTTTAATTACGCCAGGGATTGCCTTTTCTATAGTAAATTTTGCAAAAAATAATTGTTTAGTGTCGCAAATTTTAATTACGCCAGGGATTGCCTTTTCTATAGTAAATTATTCAAAAAATAATTTTTTACTGTCTCAAATTTTAATTACGCCAGGGATTGCCTTTTGTATAGTAAATTATTCAAAAAATAATTTTTTACTGTCGCAAATTTTAATTACGCCAGGGATTGCCTTTTCTATAGTAAATTATTCAAAAAATAATTTTTTACTGTCTCAAATTTTAATTACGCCAGGGATTGCCTTTTCTATAGTAAATTTTGCAAAACATAATTGTTTAGTGTCGCAAATTTTAATTACGCCAGGGATTGCCTTTTCTATAGTAAATGATTCAAAAAATAATTTTATACTGTCTCAAATTTTAATTACGCCAGGGATTGCTTTTCTATAGTAAATTTAGCAAAAAATAATTTTTTACTGTCTCAAATTTTAATTACGCCAGGGATTGCCCTTTCTATAGTAAATTTTGCAAAAAATAATTGTTTAGTGTCGCAAATTTTAATTACGCCAGGGATTGCCTTTTCTATAGTAAATTATTCAAAAAATAATTTTTTACTGTCTCAAATTTTAATTACGCCAGGGATTGCCTTTTCTATAGTAAATTTTGCAAAAATTAATTTTATACAGTCGCAAATTATAATTACGCCAGGGATTGCCTTTTCTATAGTAAATTTTGCAAAAAATTAATTTATACTGTCGCAAATTATAATTACGCCAGGGATTGCCTTTTCTATAGTAAATTTTGCAAAAAATAATTTTATACTGTCGCAAATTTTAAATACGCCAGTGATTGCCTTTTCTATAGTAAATTATTCAAAAAATAATTTTTTACTGTCTCAAATTTTAATTACGCCAGGGATTGCCTTTTCTATAGTAAATTATTCAAAAAATAATTTTTTACTGTCTCAAATTTTAATTACGCCAGGGATTGCCTTTTCTATAGTAAATTTTGCAAAAAATAATTGTTTAGTGTCGCAAATTTTAATTACGCTAGGGATTGCCTTTTCTATAGTAAATTATTCAAAAAATAATTTTTTCTGTCTCAAATTTTAATTACGCCAGGGATTGCCTTTTCTATAGTAAATTATTCAAAAAATAATTTTTTAGTGTCGCAAATTTTAATTACGCCAGGGATTGCCTTTTCTATAGTAAATTATTCAAAAAATAATTTTTTACTTTCGCAAATTTTAATTACGCCAGGGATTGCCTTTTCTATAGTAAATTTTGCAAAAAATAATTGTTTAGTGTCGCAAATTTTAATTACGCCAGGGATTGCCTTTTCTATAGTAAATTATTCAAAAAATAATTTTTTCTGTCACAAATTTTAATTACGCAGGGATTGCCTTTTCTATAGTAAATTATTCAAAAAATAATTTTTTACTGTCGCAAATTTTAATTACGCCAGGGATTGCCTTTTCTATAGTAAATTATTCAAAAAATAATTTTTTACTGTCGCAAATTTTAATTACGCCAGGGATTGCCTTTTCTATAGTAAATTATTCAAAAAAATAATTTTTTACTGTCGCAAATTTTAATTACCCCAGGGATTGCCTTTTCTATAGTAAATTTTGCAAAAAATAATTTTTTACTGTCTCAAATTTTAATTACGCCAGGGATTGCCTTTTCTATAGTAAATTATTCAAAAAATAATTGTTTAGTGTCGCAAATTTTAATTACGCCAGGGATAGCCTTTTCTATAGTAAATTATTCAAAAAATAATTTTTTACTGTTGCAAATTTTAAATACGCCAGGGATTGCCTTTTCTATAGTAAATTATTCAAAAAATAATTTTTTACTGTCTCAAATTTTAATTACGCCAGGGATTGCCTTTTCTATAGTAAATTTTGCAAAAATTAATTTTATACTGTCGCAAATTATAATTACGCCAGGGATTGCCTTTTCTATAGTAAATTTTGCAAAAAATAATTGTTTAGTGTCGCAAATTTTAATTACGCTAGGGATTGCCTTTTCTATAGTAAATTTTGCAAAAAATTAATTTTATACTGTCGCAAATTATAATTACGCCAGGGATTGCCTTTTCTATAGTAAATTTTGCAAAAATAATTTTATACTGTCGCAAATTTTAAATACGCCCGTGATTGCCTTTTCTATAGTAAATTATTCAAAAAATAATTTTTTACTTCGCAAATTTTAATTACGCCAGGGATTGCCTTTTCTATAGTAAATTTTGCAAAAAATAATTGTTTAGTGTCGCAAATTTTAATTACGCCAGGGATTGCCTTTTCTATAGTAAATTATTCAAAAAATAATTGTTTAGTGTCGCAAATTTTAATTACGCCAGGGATAGCCTTTTCTATAGTAAATTATTCAAAAAATAATTTTTTACTGTTGCAAATTTTAAATACGCCAGGGATTGCCTTTTCTATAGTAAATTATTCAAAAATAATTTTTTACTGTCTCAAATTTTAATTACGCCAGGGATTGCCTTTTCTATAGTAAATTATTCAAAAAATAATTTTTTACTGTCGCAAATTTTAATTACGCCAGGGATTGCCTTTTCTATAGTCAATTATTCAAAAAATAATATTTTACTGTCTCAAATTTTAATTACGCCAGGGATTGCCTTTTCTATAGTAAATTTTGCAAAAAATAATTTTTTACTGTTGCAAATTTTAAATACGCCAGGGATTGCCTTTTCTATAGTAAATTATTCAAAAATTCATTTTTTACTGTCTCAAATTTTAATTACGCCAGGGATTGCCTTTTCTATAGTAAATTATTCAAAAATTCATTTTTTCTGTCTCAAATTTTAATTACGCCAGGGATTGCCATTTCTATAGTAAATTATTCAAAAAATAATTTTTTAGTGTCGCAAATTTTAATTATGCCAGGGATTGCCTTTTCGATAGTAAATTATTCAAAAATTCATTTTTTCTGTCTCAAATTTTAATTACGCCAGGGATTGCCTTTTCTATAGTAAATTATTCAAAAAATAATTTTATACTGTCGCAAATTATAATTACGCCAGGGATTGCCTTTTCTATAGTAAATTATTCAAAAAATAATTGTTTAGTGTCGCAAATTATAATTACGCCAGGGATTGCCTTTTCTATAGTAAATTTTGCAAAAAATAATTTTTTACTGTCTCAAATTTTAAATACGCCAGGGATTGCCTTTTCTATAGTAAATTATTCAAAAAATAATTTTTTACTGTCTCAAATTTTAATTACGCCAGGGATTGCCTTTTCTATAGTAAATTATTCAAAAAATAATTGTTTAGTGTCGCAAATTTTAATTACGCTAGGGATTGCCTTTTCTATAGTAAATTATTCAAAAAATAATTTTTCTGTCTCAAATTTTAATTACGCCAGGGATTGCCTTTTCTATAGTAAATTATTCAAAAAATAATTTTTTAGTGTCGCAAATTTTAATTACGCCAGGGATTGCCTTTTCTATAGTAAATTATTCAAAAAATAATTTTTTACTTTCGCAAATTTTAATTACGCCAGGGATTGCCTTTTCTATAGTAAATTTTGCAAAAAATAATTGTTTAGTGTCGCAAATTTTAATTACGCCAGGGATTGCCTTTTCTATAGTAAATTATTCAAAAAATAATTTTTTCTGTCACAAATTTTAATTACGCCAGGGATTGCCTTTTCTATAGTAAATTATTCAAAAAATAATTTTTTACTGTCGCAAATTTTAATTACGCCAGGGATTGCCTTTGCTATAGTAAATTTTGCAAAAAATAATTTTTTACTGTTGCAAATTTTAATTACGCCAGGGATTGCCTTTTCTATAGTAAATTTTGCAAAAAATAATTTTATACTGTCGCAAATTTTAATTACGCCAGGGATTGCCTTGTCTATAGTAAATTTTGCAAAAAATAATTTTATACTGTCTCAAATTTTAATTACGCCAGGGATTGCCTTTTCTATAGTAAATTATTCAAAAAATAATTTTTTACTGTTGTAAATTTTAAATACGCCAGGGATTGCCTTTTCTATAGTAAATTTTGCCAAAAACAATTTTTTACTGTTGCAAATTTTAATTACGCCAGGGATTGCCTTTTCTCTAGTAAATTATTCAAAAAATAATTTTTTAGTGTCGCAAATTTTAATTACGCCAGGGATTGCCTTTTCTATAGTAAATTTTGCAAAAAATAATTTTATACTGTCTCAAATTTTAATTACGCCAGGGATTGCCTTTTCTATAGTAAATTATTCAAAAAATAATTTTTTACTGTCTCAAATTTTAATTACGCCAGGGATTGCCTTTTCTATAGTAAATTATTCAAAAAATAATTTTATACTGTCGCAAATTATAATTACGCCAGGGATTGCCTTTGCTATAGTAAATTTTGCAAAAAATAACTTTTTACTGTCTCAAATTTTAATTACGCCAGGATTGCCTTTTCTATAGTAAATTTTGCAAAAAATAATATTTTCTGTCACAAATTTTAATTACGCCAGGGATTGCCTTTTCTATAGTAAATTATTCAAAAAATAATTGTTTAGTGTCGAAATTATAATTACGCCAGGGATTGCCTTTTCTATAGTAAATTATTCAAAAAATAATTTTATACTGTATCAAGTTTTAATTACGCCAGGGATTGCCTTTTCTATAGTAAATTTTGCAAAAAATAATTTTTTACTGTCTCAAATTTTAATTACGCCAGGGATTGCCTTTTCTATAGTAAATTATTCAAAAAATAATTGTTTAGTGTCGCAAAATTTTAATTACGCCAGGGATAGCCTTTTCTATAGTAAATTATTCAAAAAATAATTTTTTACTGTTGCAAATTTTAAATACGCCAGGGATTGCCTTTTCTATAGTAAATTATTCAAAAAATAATTTTTTACTGTCTCAAATTTTAATTACGCCAGGGATTGCCTTTTCTATAGTAAATTATTCAAAAAATAATTTTTTACTGTCGCAAATTTTAATTACGCCAGGGATTGCCTTTTCTATAGTCAATTATTCAAAAAATAATATTTTACTGTCTCAAATTTTAATTACGCCAGGGATTGCCTTTTCTATAGTAAATTTTGCAAAAAATAATTTTTTACTGTTGCAAATTTTAAATACGCCAGGGATTGCCTTTTCTATAGTAAATTATTCAAAAATTCATTTTTTACTGTCTCAAATTTTAATTACGCCAGGGATTGCCTTTTCTATAGTAAATTATTCAAAAATTCATTTTTTCTGTCTCAAATTTTAATTACGCCAGGGATTGCCATTTCTATAGTAAATTATTCAAAAAATAATTTTTTAGTGTCGCAAATTTTAATTACGCCAGGGATTGCCTTTTCGATAGTAAATTATTCAAAATTCATTTTTTCTGTCTCAAATTTTAATTACGCCAGGGATTGCCTTTTCTATAGTAAATTATTCAAAAAATAATTTTATACTGTCGCAAATTATAATTACGCCAGGGATTGCCTTTTCTATAGTAAATTATTCAAAAATAATTGTTTAGTGTCGCAAATTATAATTACGCCAGGGATTGCCTTTTCTATAGTAAATTTTGCAAAAAAATAATTTTTTACTGTCTCAAATTTTAAATACGCCAGGGATTGCCTTTTCTATAGTAAATTATTCAAAAAATAATTTTTTACTGTCTCAAATTTTAATTACGCCAGGGATTGCCTTTTCTATAGTAAATTATTCAAAAAATAATTGTTTAGTGTCGCAAATTTTAATTACGCTAGGGATTGCCTTTTCTATAGTAAATTATTCAAAAAATAATTTTTTCTGTCTCAAATTTTAATTACGCCAGGGATTGCCTTTTCTATAGTAAATTATTCAAAAAATAATTTTTTAGTGTCGCAAATTTTAATTACGCCAGGGATTGCCTTTTCTATAGTAAATTATTCAAAAAATAATTTTTTACTTTCGCAAATTTTAATTACGCCAGGGATTGCCTTTTCTATAGTAAATTTTGCAAAAAATAATTGTTTAGTGTCGCAAATTTTAATTACGCCAGGGATTGCCTTTTCTATAGTAAATTATTCAAAAAATAATTTTTTCTGTCACAAATTTTAATTACGCCAGGGATTGCCTTTTCTATAGTAAATTATTCAAAAAATAATTTTTTACTGTCGCAAATTTTAATTACGCCAGGGATTGCCTTTTCTATAGTAAATTATTCAAAAAATAATTTTTTACTGTCGCAAATTTTAATTACGCCAGGGATTGCCTTTTCTATAGTAAATTATTCAAAAAAATAATTTTTTACTGTCGCAAATTTTAATTACGCCAGGGATTGCCTTTTCTATAGTAAATTTTGCAAAAAATAATTTTATACTGTCTCAAATTTTAATTACGCCAGGGATTGCCTTTTCTATAGTAAATTATTCAAAAAATAATTTTTTACTGTCTCAAATTTTAATTACGCCAGTGATTGCCTTTTCTATAGTAAATTATTCAAAAAATAATTTTATACTGTCGCAAATTATAATTACGCCAGGGATTGCCTTTGCTATAGTAAATTTGCAAAAATAATTTTTTACTGTTGCAAATTTTAATTACGCCAGGGATTGCCTTTTCTATAGTAAATTTTGCAAAAAATAATTTTATACTGTCGCAAATTTTAATTACGCCAGGGATTGCCTTGTCTATAGTAAATTTTGCAAAAAATAATTTTATACTGTCTCAAATTTTAATTACGCCAGGGATTGCCTTTTCTATAGTAAATTATTCAAAAAATAATTTTTTACTGTTGTAAATTTTAAATACGCCAGGGATTGCCTTTTCTATAGTAAATTTTGCCAAAAACAATTTTTTACTGTTGCAAATTTTAATTACGCCAGGGATTGCCTTTTCTCTAGTAAATTATTCAAAAAATA